>NMRA01000173.1:685649-703523 GCA_002633005.1 Phoronis australis | reverse complement strand
ATTATCGATAGACAAAAGGCGCTTGCCCTTGAGATCAATAACTAGGTCGTGGGCAATAAAAAAATCAGCTCCCAGAATCGGGCGAGTAACATCGGCAAGATAAAATTCATGAGCGTACTGCTGCTTAGGGCTGAGCACCACCGAGAGGGTACGGGTGCCCCATGTGTTTATGGAAGTTCCGTTAGCAGCGGAGAGAGGTGCGGAAGGTGGATTGGTCTTGCGGTCTGTTGCAGAGGCAGGATAAACAGAAACGTCGGCGCCAGTGTCAATTAAAAAATATCTACCAGTGTGTTGGTCAACAATGGAGAACGTGTTGGAGGTGGAGACGCCGGCCGCTACCACGTTCAACGGCCGGCTGTGGCGTTTCCCTGGTTGTTTGTCTTGGGTATCAGTGACGCAAACTTGCAGCCAGGCTGGCATCGACGAGCCTCGGGCCCAAACTTCATGTGGTAGAAGCATACGGTGGAGGAACCCATAAGGGGGCTGGCGTCACCCTGCTGGGAACGGGAACGGCGTCGGAAGCGCTTATCGGCAGAAACCACGTCCACCGAAGCGGACGTGGACTTGGCGTTGTCATCATAAAAACCCGAAAACGTTGTCGGACTGGTGGTAGGCATAGAGACATGTTGCACACCGGCAGTACGTGCCTCCCAGATACGGTCCGCGGTCGTAGCAAGGTCCTCTATGCTATTAATGCTGTGGCCCGCCAGGATAGTGCGAACGTCGGAAGGCAGGTTCGTTAGGAATAAAGCACGTTTTAAAGTCTGGGGGTCATCATTGAGAGCATTGATACGTCTCATCAGAGCGGTGGGACGTTTGTCACCCAGGCCATTGAGGTTCAAAAGCTCAGAGTCCTTCTGCGCCTGGGACTTTCCAAAAGCGTTGATGAGCGCGGACTTCAATGCGTTATACTTGTTTGTGAGCGGTGGGTGGAGGAGTATAGCCTGAACTTCGTCGGCTGTGGTGACATCAAGGGCACTCACCACATAATCATATTTTGTCTGATCTTGCACAATCCCTTTTGTTCCAAACTGAGCCTCGACTTTGGCAAACCAAACTTCGGGCGATTTTGTCCAAAAGTCTGGCAACCTGATGGATACCGCGTTTACCTGAGTTGTTTGCATTGCAAGCGTCTGGAGAGTTGAGGCGAGGTCAGTAACAAGCTTTGTATCACTATGTCCCTCTGCCATTGTAAGTGTTCACTGTTCGAGGTCACCAATGTAGGAATCAGAAACACACAATTATAAGCGAATAAAATACTATATTGAAGCAGACACTTGATGTTGGTATATTGACAAAAATGAGACTAAACTACAGTGATTTAACAAATCGTTATAACTGATAGGTGGCACCACAATGGGCGTTCACACCCATTCTTGTTGTCAGAATGTAACGGTTTTGCAATTTAGAAACAAAAATTTTTGCCAGACTTTGAGTACTTTGACTCGCACACGTAATGTCGTGTATCACGAGAGTTGAAACAATTTGAATTCTGCTGGCTTTTGTTACTCATTTTTCATTGTCAGGCGCTGTCTTATAGCAAACAAATATATTTTACAATAAACAATATCGTTTTGCCGCTCACAAACTATACGGTCATCGTAAGGGAACAAGGCCTTATCGCAAATTCTCGTTAATATGAATAAATAAACACATCGCACTTGCAATCGACAGGCGTTATAGTGATTATGGAACGCTATTACTGTCACTTTGTGACGACTCAGTTGACTAGTTGCACACTTCATTGACACTCTTTCGCAAATTGTTGGAGACACGAGCCCTTGTAGGAGAGCCAGTTAGCGATCAGGTTACAACAGTTAGTTATAGGAACCAATCACATGTCACGGGCGTCGCAGCACTGAAAAATTAGCCCCCAGCACCCCTGTAGTGCACTGCTCACAGACCATGGGCGGCGCAGTGCTGAAAAAGTGGGGTTGTTGCCCCCAGCCCCCTATGGTGCGCCGCTCATGCATGCGACACCGACTGCATAACCACGAACGCTTATGAGAACAAAATCTGAAAAGTGGAATTGGCTCCGTAATTATACGTAATCCACCTTGAACAAAATCGTTTCTTGTTCAGACTAATAACCCATGCAGTCATTGCGCCATGAACAAAATAGTTCTCAGCTGAAGTAGCGAACTTGTAAATATATCAACATGACAACTTAAAAAATATCATAAATGTTCTCTGTTATTTTGTATTTGTTCTGGTTAGAAAAACAACTCATATCATGCTATCGCATGTGCGGATGAAGAATACGAAAAGAAATAAGAAAACATTGTAACTGTGGGTGCATTCTTTGTTTAAAGAGGCATGGAACGCGAAATGTCGTCAAAATATTTTTTAAAGAATTCGCAGCCTCTAAGATAGAGTAATTCACTTTCCCCTGTTAGGAAATTTGCAGAAAAAAGAACAAAATTCACGATTTTTGAAATAAGCGCGAAGGAAAAACTGGTTACCACACAGTTTCTAATCTCTGTCCCCCTTATGATACTATGCGCGTATGCGCTCACAGTCAGATGCTTGAAGTCAAAGGTCACATTTCCCTTATATGGAAAATGTGTCACGTCTATGTCTTGCCATACCAAATAAGGAGGCGTGCTTTGGCTTGTGGGAGAAAAATCGACGAAGTGGCGAGCAGTTGACAGGTCGTTATTTTAAAACTTGAATCTAAAAGAAAATGCTTTGATATCAATAAAAATTAAAAATCTTTACAAACAAACCCTAAAAATACCTGGTGAGCATGTTGAATCCTGTTTCAGTGGCAGAGAATTAACCACTTTCAATATTGCAAATTAGTCTGTTTGTCGCGTTCCAGGCCTCTTTAAAGACCATTCTTATCTGATTTTTGTGCTAGGCAACGACTCTGGTGATATCTTCCAACGATAAGTAGTTGTTGTGTTGTTTATCTGCAACGCTCGCAAGTAGGCTTGATCTTCCCAATTAAATGATGCGGTTTGCTACCCATTGTGCGTTTGGCCGTTTGTTTCCTGAAGCCACACATCAACATTTCTGCATATATACCCCAGGTCTCTTCTCAATCAACACCGTAATAGGCGAGAAAGGTCTCTCGTGCCGGTTCGTTGGCAATGCGAAAACGGCAGTAAGGCTAATGTCCTACCGTGCTTCGATTGAAGCCAAGGCGATGTCTCTCGAAGACCATTTTTATCGCAAAAGTTTGTGCCACAGAACGGGAATTTCAACAAACCCAGTGCTCTTGGTCAACTTTTGATTTAGACCACTGATGCTATCTTGTTCTTTACTCAAATTAAACGATATCTAGCAGGCTCAAGTAGATACAGACATGTAGTTATAGTGTTTCTGATCAGGCCCATTAAGTTACTTCTCACCGGCGGGTTGACTCGACTTTGTGGGAATTGCAAATGATTTTGGTAACCAATTTCAACTCAAACAATGAGTAAGAACGCTATGACATTTTGAGAAGAGTAAATACGCCGGTGAAGAGAGTGAATGTTTTCAACGCCCTGAGAATTGACATGGTTTATTGAATTACGGCGAGTTTAAACATTTCAACCTGTCTTGCCCCGATATTTTTGCCCGTTCGGCCGCAAGAAATAATGTTTTCCATCAACTTATTGACTAACGGTTAACGGGAAATCGAATCTGGAAAATGTGAGTTAGATCGGTCGTCAGAATACTAGCTGACTTTCGAAATAGCCGCGCCATATTGAATTCACTGTAAATCCCGCTAGACAGCGATCAGGGTGGGGTAGTCAGTGGCTGTGAAAAATCAAGCCAAAACCACGGGTTGTCATTTAAAATACACGGCAATATCTCACGTAATCTTGCGAACTCTTGCTCTTCGGAGGTCTTAGCGTTATTGAACTCTACGGCGTTTAGCGCCCGGCATACAGATCCCATGAAATGCCGACAGGAAGATTAAACCTGACTGGTATAAACTGTGTTTTAATACTATTGAAATACCGGCAAATTTTCACTGATGGGAAGTAGGATGTGCTAACGGCTTACATAAACAAGCAAACCTGTTGAAGTATCCATGAATGAACGACATCCGATGATGCCGCTTATTGGCATTTCCCATCACCGCGATGTGAGTCTTAAAGCGGGGGAATCATTTGATACCAGCCGATGTCAAAAAGCTAAAGTAAATTAGTAGCTTCAACCCAGTGGGAGTCATTCCTCTGGTTTTAAAGTAATGAATCACTGTCTGTCCACCAAATCCGAGTCGGTCGATTAAGCGGAAGTAGCTTTCTCGCTCTCATTACTCGAGGAAGCGCCAACATGAAAAGTCCTCTATTGATTTACAGACAAGTTCAACCGACTTCTTTACAAAATGACGCTAAGGGCTTTGCATGGTTACGATAACCTTCACCTGTGTGCATCCGTTCTCGCCCTGACCATGAATATTTAAATAGTACAAAAACAAGGAAATTTCCAACATTGCTGAACGTTTGCCAAGAGGTGGGCGTCAAAATGTCATACGAAAAATTACTATGATTTCCTGAACAATTGTCAAATTAATAATTACGGTTGTCCAGTAATTAGTTCTCCGGAATTTCAAATCATTTTGAAAGCAATTAGCTGTGAGAAAACATGAACTCTGACTGAAAGAAAGCGCTTTAATGAGTTATATCTGTCCACGTTAACTTCATCTCAGGAGGTTTCACTTGGTCCACGCCCCCTGTTGGACTCTTTGTTTTTCCAGCTTTCTTCTCTGATGATCTGACATCTAATAACTTTCTTATGTAGTTGATCGTCGCGACGATTTCTAAAGAATAATTATTGAGATAGAATCAAAATAAAATCGGATTACTTACCTAAAAAGCACTGTCATACCGCGAGGCTTGGTCCAACGGTAAATGGTAACATAGTGCCTTTTAAATGAGATTTGCGATAAGAGTTATTCGCACAATTTTTAATTTTGTGTGTCATAAATGGAAAAGTTCCGGAATTTTGCTTTCGTCAAGAATTTTGTAAGGCCAGTTTTTAAAGAACTTATTGAAAGTAAAGAGTCATCTCAGGATGATATTTGCAATGGCAAACAGAGTCATCTCAAGATGATATTTGCAATGGCAAACAGAACTCTAACGTTACTCTGTAGTAAGCTCAGGGGTATTTATTATCCATCTTTTAATGAAGTTGTGAAGTATCCCACGCTGCCTATCGCCTCACATCCGATTACTTTCAATCCCCAGTGTACAGACAAGTACATGTAGTTGAAAGCCAATATCATTCCTATTCCGATATTCCAAAACATTCGAATTACGATTTTCGTGTTCTTTAGGCGAATCACTCTACTTTCCTGTGTCTATAAATTTGTAGTGTTTTTTAAAGCCAGAATGTTGTGGAACAAAACGGTTATCTAACATATACACCGTGTGTCGAACGCGTTACTTCATTGGCGTCTACAATCCAAAACAGAAATGCGAAAACCTTCCCAGCACATTTGTTGATATGAAGAAGTCGGTGCAAATAGGGACTGACGATTTTATAATCTTCTGTTAAATAATATTGATAGTTATATGTATAAATGTCATCAAACTGCTGTGATCCTATGGGTCGTGTTCAGATTTCTAGAATTTGTTCCAGCGATTGTCTCCCTATAACTATTGATGTATGTCAGGATGGTAAGCTATCATTGAGACTTTTTAAAGAGGCCTGGAAAGTGATAAACGGAGTAAACTGCAATATTGAAAGTTCTCTGCCATTGAAACAGAATTCAACCTACTCACCAGGTATTTTTAGGGTTTGTTCATAACGATTTTTAGTTTATGTTGATATCAAAGCCTTTTCTTTTAGCCTTGTTTTCAAATTTCAAAAAAACGACATGTCAACTGCTCACCACTTCGTCAATTTTTCTCCCACAAGGCAAAGCACGTTTTCTTATTTGGTATGGCAAGATATGGGCGTTGCACATTCCCCTTATATGTAAGGTTTGACCTTTGACCTCAAGTGACTTCAAGCAACTGACTGTGAGCGCATGCGCGCATTTATCATAAATGAGAGGGCGACTGATAACAAAATCCCCGGAGTTTTTCCTTCAGGCGTATTTCAAAATTCGTGAATTTTGTAATTTGTCTAGAAATTTCCTCACAGGGAAAAGTGAATTACTCTGTACAAGAAGTTGCGAGATGGTGCTACCGTCAGGAATTGCTTAAAAGATATATTTTACGAGCTTTCGCGTTTCCTTGGCTGCCGCAAAAAAATAAAACGGCAAGAGCGTAGGAAAATGTTGAGTTTATTAATTAACCCCGGTAATTAAAATTAAACGGGTGAAACAAGTTTTAAATGTGTGCAGTTTTGGGGGGGGGAGCTCAGATCCAATTTCGAGTGTCAAATTCGGAACAGGGCGCATTCGCAACGGAACTATGGCCAAGTATAAGCTCTCCCGCGATATCCCAGGCGACCGGCAGTGGCGCTGCGCACTACGACTCCGTTTCCGTCGTGTGCTCCACTGTGCAATGAAGGAAATTTACTGGAACCTGAGTGACGATGAAAAAACAGAAACTGCTGGTAAGATGTGAATTTTAATCGTGAATTGGTGAATCACTCAGAAACTCATAATTCTCTCTTTGTCAAACCTGAACTTAAGACGATTTCCAAAGCAATCCCGTCATTATTGCCAACACGAAAAATGGATTTGGTCTTTAAAGACTATTTTAAATACAACAAATTTGTTAAGAACCGATTACACAAAATGTGTAATAAGCATTACGAAAAGAAGTAGGTTTCGCGCGCAAACGCTGTGGACTATAAACAATTAGGTCTCGTAGCACTATATTAGTAGTGAAATCGTGGTGGTGTAGTGGTAAAGCACGCGCGCTCTATCCGCCAGGTCGTGAGTTCGAGTCTGTGGTGCTCACGGTTTTTCCTGTTTGATACGTTCTCCGTTTTTTTTTTTGCCTTTTTTCTTGGATAATACTTCAGGAATCAAGGAAAATGCTTGATTTTTAGAGGAAAAAACAGAAAAATTTCCTGGGCAAACCCCCCTCCCGTCCTCCCGCCCCATTCGGTGCTATACGCATGTACAATCGTGGTTTGCGCAAATGCTTACAAAGAAAATGTTGGGCACCCCCCTTGTGATATCATAGATCCGCCACTGGTGACAGCATTTCAAGAATGATCGCATGTGGTGCTGCAGGTGTCAGTTGCGATAACTTGAGCGAATCCTCTGGAACTTGGTATATAGACGGACCTCATCAACACCTATCTGTAGTGGGTCATTGGTTTCTCGCGACGACTTACCGTTCTCAGGTTATTCGATATTTTCTAATTTATTGGCCTTTTAAGGCAAATTTGTTGTTTCGAGGTTGGTGCCATGGTGTCGGGCTCATGGTCGTCGAGACGGGGGAACAAAGGGACAGGGAATACAAGGACTGGTGAACACAACCGAGGGTTGGGGAATCATACGGGCGAGGGAACATCAGTTGGGGAACATAGGGACGGGGGAATACGACGGGGAATACTACTGGAACGGGTGTACAGGAATGGGAGAGCACAGGGACGGGGGAATACAGGAACGAGGAATACAGGACCCGTGCGGTTGGACTCTCTAGCAGAAGTTTGAGGTCTTTTACGTTTGTAATGCGATGCAACAAAAGTCGATGAAACAGGATGCATATCCTTTAAATACGTTTATTGGAAACACCATAACAACAAAAAGAGTGTGGCCCTCTATAACTCCGAAACGTACGAACTTCAGATACTAACTAACATGCCAGACGGGGAATTACACACAGGTGAACTAATTGTTATCATAATCTATCCATACTGACCCGTTAAAATGCGAACATAACACTCTATAGTTTACTCAAACAACAAACGTCAGTGACGAATGTCTGGGCTTTTTTCTGCAGCAAAAATCCCGGAAACGGTAGACTACTTACATTCAACAACTGCATGTGGCTAACATGAAATCAGGCCTACTCCCTACCTGAACACAGCCCTACTCCCTACTTGAACACATCAGAAAAAAATTTTCCTCTCTAGTAGTGAAGACTGGGCTATACAGGTCTCCAGTTTTGAAAAGACAAGTCACATCAGTGCCTATGGTAACTCATGTAAACTAAAGAATTTTGTCTTAGAGTGATCCCTGAAGGAAAATTTCAAACTTCCTGAAAACGAAAAGCAACTAGGACAAAGTCGCTTTTTGTCGCCATAGCAACCAGTTTACCCTTGAGTGAAAACCAATTTGACCAGAAGTGTTGGTCCCAGATGAAAATATCTTATTGGGTCGGGTTTGCACCCAGACACCTTTTTACTGGCACACTAGCTCTCAATGAACTGTTTCTGGTTAGAAATAAATTTATCATAGTATGGGACACATTTTTTCAGAGTAAGATTTAATAACCCCATTTTAAATTCCATCTTAGGCCATCACAAAGAATGAAAGGGTCCCTTTATTTTACAACACCCCAAAGTCAGTTACACAGTTCACAATTAATATATTGATTACCTGATTCTATGTCATGTTTTCAATGTATTGCACTCTAACACCTCACAGTTTGAGAAGAGCTTCCTGCTTCAGTGAATGCAAAACCCTACAGTAAAGGTACATTCGCACCAATACTGATTGCACTAAAGTTTTTTGTATCTACATCAAGAGCAACCTCTTCAGTTTTGCCACAATTCTTTCCCTCCCCTCACTTTCTTCAGCTTCATATACAAATCTTGGACAAACATACTTGCAAGACTAAACATGTGACTTGACATTCCTTTGATAATAAACAGGGCTGGTCATAACCATTGGGAGCCCTAGGCTAAATTTGACTGCATTCATATCTGACTAGGCCCCAAGAAAGCAGAATGTGGGCCTCCTATGCTCCTCAGCTAGCAGCTACCCCTAACCAGAGCAAATGAATGACTGAAGCAAAGACATAGCAAATAAATAAACCAAGCAGACACATGGGTCAATACGAAGACACTATGTACTATGCAATACACTGTCCATTACATTTAAGTTACTAAAACTACAACACCGATATTTCCAGGCATCAGTCTATCCCACTCCGTTTCCCTCAATGTAAAAACAATTGTTAATATCCATCAGATTATACATGGCGTGAAATCACGCAAACCGTAATAAGCTAGCACAAAACATGAGACTCATTCATGAGCTGTTTATAAAAAGCACTTAGCAAGAGATGCCAACTGAACTACTACATGCACCCAATACAGCAACAGCAGGCAAAGCCTATCAATACTTTACTCTTAAAATTAAGAAACAAGCCATGTATTTGCAGGTGATCAGTGCCATGGGCCGAGCCGTGTGGTCTAACTATACCTGACAAACCACAGAAGGCGCCACTTGCCTACTGTTTTACAAGAAACAGAAACCACCACATCCGATCTGCAAGTGGTTTACACATTCTGGCAACATTTAAGTCTAAAGACACACATGCATGGAGACACAAGGACAGGAGAGTTGTCCAATTAAATCTTGTGGTTAGGGAGGTTAAAGGTCACTAAAGTTGCTATTTCAATACTCAAGTCAACAACTAAAAACAATCAGCAGATATTGAGAGATACAAAAATATATAGTTGACTAATACATGCCTATAAACACGTTCCCTGTCTAATTTTGTGGAATGTATCATGATTAAGAAAAGCTGAGTTAGCTTAAGTATCACACATAGTTTGCTACGCAGGTACACACTGGTCATGCTGTGATCATAAGTAAGATTGGCTCAGCAACCATGCAGTGAGGGGCACAGAAAACCTGTCCACAAAAATGTTAAACGATATTATAGCTAGTAATACGACAAGTTTAAATGCACCTACATTTTCACCTTTGGAGATAATGTACTGCTACAAACTGAGCAAAATTCACTTATTCCAAGGTCAAACATCATGCGGCTCAACGTTTCCGTAGTCAGCAGCCTTAGTACTGTGTTGAGGCATGGAGTGATGAGGTGAGGAAATCTTCAGCTCACTGCTAGAACAAGGATCTTCACTAACTGACTGATTATTCTCAACCGACATGTTTTAGTTTTTAGGTAAGTGCATTTTGCTACTCAAGTTTGTGATGGCAACAAGTAATGTGGATCACACAATACTCCTCACGCAATCCCCAATCTAAAGTGACATAACATTACATCCATATTCACAATCCCCAATCTAAAGTGACATAACATTACATCCATATTCATCCCATTACATGTAATTATCTTCTTCATAGCTACTTTAACTCCACCTTTACCATTTCGGACAACAAGCACATGGTCAGTTTTATAGATTAACAAAAACACCAACAGGATCCCAAACATTGTTTCCGCTGTTAAAATACAAAAAATTAAGTCCAACCCACTACTCTACATGTAGAAAAGTCAAAAAATGAAAAATCAAAAATAAGCGAACAGATGAGAAAATTTTAGATCAACCATGTTTAAATAATGGTGATAGACTGTGATCTGTCTTGCAATTTTTAAATTTAAAAATTGAACAAATTCTTGTATAACTTTAATATAATTAATATGAAATAAGAAATGTAAAATGAGATTATTTAAATGTAGTGAGTGTTGCTAATCAATACACCTTTTCCAAAAGCAAGTTCTTGTAGCTATGTATTTCAGTCATACTTTACATGACAAACTAGCTCAAATGTTTTGCTCAGATGAGCCATTATTTAAGTCCCACTTAAAGCTGATTAAATCGAGACGAAATCAAAAACTTCAAGCAAAAATAAAAGTTTGCAAAGGTGAATCTTCCTACTGCACCAATCAGTGAACTTCATTACAGGTGTTGATATTGTGTTATTAGAAACGCTAAATCTCTGTATTAACGAACGCAAACTAATGCTTCCACCACAAGAGCCACAACCATGTTTTTTTTTCAAAGATGTCCCAGCACGAGGCTTTAGAGGTTTTGTCTACAATAAAGAAAAACAATTCTTAGACTGTCAAGTTAAAATGAAATTGATACATAAAGCTCAAATGTGATTGCTCTCTACTGAAATGTCTGGCAACTTCAAACGGCACAGTCTTATTGGGCAAAATAGCAAACTTCACCGATTACTAAAATCAACTAATAAGGCTGTGGTTTTAGATGGAAAGTGTGAGACTACTTTACATGCACACATGAAACTGTAGTCACAAAGAAGTTAGACCGTATCGTTATATTACTTAGAAGTTTGAGGCTAAGCTAGTCATAGTAACAAAGGCAGGAATCTCTTCTTCAACAGCTGGCATGTTACTTGCAAACCTTTGAATGTTCAACCTATGCCAAGGCAAACTCTCAATCCAGATATTAGACTGTGTGCAAATATTCAAGACATTTTGTACAACATGATGAGGTAAAATTCATTCTGAAATTAAGTTTGGTACGAATGGTAGCCACACAGTAAAGTATGGAATCTACCATCATCAAGCGATTATTAATTTGGCAAGATCATTTTAACTTTTCACCAAGTAGAAGCCTCAGTTTTAAAGTAAATACCCAGAATTTAAAACAGAAACAATGGACTAAAATCTACCATGTCCTTAAATTAAGAATTCTCCACGGTAACCATATTCAGCTTGTCTTTGTTGTCTTTTTTGGTATTAAAGTCTGGAAAGGAAAATCCCACAGCTTGCTTGAAATACCAAACCCTGTAAAAATGAAAGACAACCCATTAATACACTTGCCACGTCCCAATAACAACAAAAGGAATATTTCCATAAAATTCACTGACTAAATTGTAAATTACAAACTAGGTTACTAAGCCAAGAACATTTCAATACAAGAGCAAGGCGGAACGTTGAAATGCGCCCACGAATGCACCGCAAACGGTGTGCTTCTGGGGACGTTTATTTGAAACATAAAAAATGGCCACTAGATGACGCAAAATATGTCGAATCCATCCGAAAACTGGTATGTGTCATCAAAGCTATTTGGCAAATTTCATAAAAATACGTCAAGGAACTTCTGGAAAACCAAGGAAAACAAAAAAAATATGAAATTGCCACTAGTAGGCTATGGGCCCACAAAAAACAAAACTGTCACTAAGAGGCACCACTGTAGATGAAGTCGTCGAAAAATCATTGTCAGACTTCCTCTTCACATCAGGAACATTCATGCCAATTTACACAACCATCCTTACAGTGGTTTGGTTGACAGAGAGGCAGACGCCAAATTACAAGACTCGAAAACAGTAAAAATGGCCACACGGTGGCACAAAATAACACAAATCAAACCGAAAATGGGAGGATAGCGTCAGCTCACTAATAGATAACGATATGCCAAAATTTATGGAAATCCATTGAGGACCTTTGAAGAAACAGAAGTAAAATTAAAAAAACTAAAATTGCCACTAGGGGGCACACCGGTAGTCCGATCTATCCGAAAGTCGTGGTCACTTTTTGCCAAGTTCATATAAATACACTTGCTAGATTTCAAAACGACCCTGCCGAGGGTTTAGGATACAGATATGGGTGTAAAAAACTGCCACTAGGAAGCCCCACAGTTGTCGAGGTTGTCGGAAAATCGTCGTCAGCCCTCCTCTTCACATTAGGAACATACATGCCAATTTCCACAATCATCCTTAGAGGGGCAGATGCCAAAAAGCAGACTCGAAAACAGTAAAAATGCCCACTAGGTGGCGCAAATGCCTCGAATTCAACCAAAAACCGGACGATAGCCTCACCTCACTAATAGATGCCTATCAGCCAAATTTTATGAAAATCCATTGACGCCCTTTGAAGATGGAGGTAAATGTAAAAAACTAAAATTGCCACTAGGGGGCACACCGATAGTACAATCCATCCGAAAGTTGTCCTCTGTAGTCAACTTCATATAAATACACCAGCAAAATTCAATAAAGATCCTGTAGAGCATTTAGGAGATATAGCCATAGGTGCAAAAACGTACAAAACTGCCACTAGCAGGCGCCCCAGTAGTCGAAGTTGTTGGAAAATCATAGTCAGCCGCCCTCCTCCCAATAAGAACATATATGCCAATTTTCAAAATCATCACTAGAGCGGTTTGGTTGATAGAGGGGCGGACACCAAAAAAAAGACTCAAAAACAGTAAAAATTACCACTAGGTGGTGCAAAATACCTCAAATCCGTCCGAAAACGGGAGGATGACATCATCTCACTAACAGATGGCTAACTGCCACATTTTATGAAAATCCATTGAGGACCTCCGAAGATACAGAGGTAAGGGTAAAAAACTAAAATTTCCACTAGGGGGTACACCGGAAGTCGGAGAGGTCCGAAATTCGTCATCACCCGTCGTCAGCTTCATAGGAACATAACCGCCAAATCTCACCAAGATCCTGTGAGGGTTTAGGAGATACAGCTGTAGATGCTGGATGCCCGGACAGAGATGACAGCAATATGCGACCACATATAAATATGTGGGCGCATAACAATGATAAACAAGGGCAATGCCTAACGTTAATTTTTAACCCACCGTGTGCATTGCATACTGCACACACAAAGGATGATCATAATTTTAAGAATTCCCACTGAAGGGAACAATGCTAGGTAACTTAAAATAGTGCCTAGTGCCTAGGTAGTACAAAGCAAGTCAACAATATGACCATAGCTGCTACCATGATTCTTCAAGCAGTTTGGAGGACAGGCAGGTGGACGTCACAGTAAAGACACAAAAATAACAAAAAGGTCACTAGGAAGCGCATTGAAGGTCAAATTTGTCTGAAAAAGGGCAAGTTCTGCCATCTATGTGACTTATTTACCAAATTTCATGAACATCTATAAAGAAACTTTGTTGATATCAAGGCAACCAAAAAAAACGCCATTAGGGGACTCCATAGTAGTCGCATTCAACCCAAAATCCACGTCAGTTGTAGTTTCCTCAATAGAAACACACATTTCATAAAGATCCATCAAGGAACTTAGTAGATAGTGTTCAACCAGGAGTCGCACTTGTCTGAAAATCATCGCCAGTCATGCTTTACTTACACATATGCCAATTTTCATAACGACACTTAGACAAGTTTGGCCAATACACAGCCAGACACCAAAACCAGACAGTAGCTATGGAGCGTACATTACATTAAATCCATCCGAAAATGGAAAGGTGTTAGTCTCATCAATAGAAATCTATTTACCATATTTCATGAAAATCCATCATGGAACTCCAAAGAATACTGAAAAGCTCCTACCAGGGGGCAAGCAAGATTGAAAAGTGGCGTGCACCCTTTAATGATGCTCTTAACATGTGTGTCAAATTTTGTTAAAACATGAAACTAGTGTTTTGAGATTTGGAGTGGACAACTGGACAAAATGACCACTAGAGGGCAGCTACAAAATACACTTAAAAAGTGACTTGTGTCAGCATATTACCTTCACCTCTGTGTCAAGTTACACTGAAATACAGTAAGTGGATGTCTACAAACATTCTTCCCCAAAATACAAGCCCCTTATAGAGACCAAAATGGCCGCTAGGGGACACTGCAGTACTTGAATCCATCTGGTGTCAGCGTATGGTTATCACACATCACTACGTCAAGTTTTATTGAAATCAATCAAGACATTATCCCCCTAAATATAATACTTGTGCCCTGTTGAGGATAAAATGGTAGTGCTGTAACGTCCAAATCTGTCTAAAACGAGACTAGGATTGCCAGTTCATTGAAACCTGTCTATCAGTTATATAGATATCACCCGGAAATGGTCTTCCCAAAAAGAACTGAAAAAGGCCCTTGGTTAGACTAAAATGGCCACTAGGGGGTGCTGCAATACTTGAATTCAACCGAAAGTCCCGATGCTGGTACACTGCCATCATGTACCTCCGACTTAAGTTTCAATGACACCCTATTATAGTTTCTCTAGATATCGTCTAGAAATGCGCTTCGCCCACCACTTATATCTAAAAAGCTCTACTCATTCAAAAGTACTAAAAAGGTTCATATTTACACCAAAAGGGGCATTATGGGTAATGCTATGTTCAAACCCAACTGGTGCCGGTGTATTGCCATCACACACCTCTAGGCTAAGTTTCATTGAAATCTGTAGATTCTCTAGATATGCTCTTCCTCCAAAAGTAGTGAAGAAACCCTTGTTGAAACCAAAATGGCCACTAGAGGGTGTTGGTGAGAAATGCAGGGGCTGCACTGAAAACTCACTGTACAGAAATGTGAAGATCAAGAATGGGACAAAGCTTCGGAAAATAATAAAATCACAGAATCAATGATATGCACTATGGCACTCCATAAACCTTCATTTTTGAAATTTGGTCAGAATTCCTTGAGAAATGTGGTTGCTAAAGACACGAGAGCATTTACATCGATGTGAAAACCAAGAATTGGCAAAAATTCAGGAAAATTTAGTGGAATCGCAAAATAGCCCCGATGTGCGACAGATAGAACACTAAAAATTCTTCACTTTGGGACACACAACATGGGACACAGGTGAAATTTTGAATTGTCAAATTTTAAAAAAAAACATTTGAGGAAAATTTACTTTGCTTTTAGCAGTGTTTGTATGGCATAGTTTTTTCCGAACAACATTTGGTAGAATTTTGAGAACTTGCAACAATGTGGTAACCCTCTGAGAAATGTAATATTGCGATCTTAGCAATTGAATTCCTAAATTGAAAAATTTAACTGTAAGCATATTTTCAAAGTTTCACAAAATTCGGAGAAATACCGGAAACATTTGCCTGATAAATCCATGAAAACCAAGTCGAATGGATTAAAATTTAGGAAATTACGATGACCACACAAAATGGTGTAGATATGGACTAAGGCACTTCATTCCATCCCCTGCAAATGTAGGAACATTTGTGCGCAAGTCATTTAAACACAAATTGCCGACTAAACATGAGATCATAACACACTTTGGCTGATATAAAGTATCGAGAGATCATAACATAGCACGAGGTGTATAGCCACACGTATGGGGTAATACTGTCCTACAATTGAGTGACTTGCCTTTTGACTGGTGCTCGAAGTGGTGAGCATTGTGATACTGCTTCAGATTTTGGAAGTAATTGAGCAACGGTTGCCCACCATGGTGCAGGTAATAATGGGTGAGGTCGTACAACATGTAGCCAGCGGCAGTGCCCCCTAGCAGCGTCATAGCGATGGGATAGGGCAGCAGAACTGTGTATGTTATGTAGAAGATGGCAACGAAGCCAAACGCAGGCACTGGCGGAAATACCAGACGCAGACGATCAAACGGAGACTGGAATAGATGAAGACATGCAAGATTGATGGGCGTACTAGAAGCAGACATAGAACACAGGAAAATTATTAAACAAGGCTGTCACACTATCAGCAGACATAGAACACAGGAAAATTATTAAACAAGGCTGTCACACTATCAGTGGTACCAACCTGAAATGATTCACATTAACCATCGAGTCCTAGAGATACTGGGCAAAAATTGTGAATGTGAACCATCATAAATCCAAGATATTTTTGAAAAGTGTGATGTGACTGCATTAGTATTCCTATTTGTGAGTCCAAATCATGTCATAACAGTCACCAATTAACAAACAAGCACTTTGAATGCATGCGTCTCTGTTGCTGAATATGGCGTTACAGTTGGCGTGTGTGGCTCAATGTTTCATGTGGGGCAATTCAGAATAATATGAGAATGTTACATGAATACCTAGAAGCATTGTTGAAAAGCTTTGTGCTTAAGAAATGTACAAAATGGCACACACTGCATAATATGGATAACTAAAAATTGATGATAGCAAAACAACAATTTAAGACTTCCACAAATGAACTCTCCAAAAATTTCCAAATTGAAATCTTGAAAAAGTATCAGTTTACGAGCAACAAACACAATGAATCAAAGGTTGAAATTGACCTAGCAACTTTTGGACTCAAATCAGAGTGTCTACTAATGCAAGCCATTATTTTGTTTCTACTGAGTTTTTTAAACAATCCTGTTGATGAGAAAAGACAAACAACAATCCAGTTCTTGAAGAAGGTACATGAATGAAAAAGAGGCTCGATGTGAATTGTCATTACTAATTTTCCACAAATCACATGACTATAAGTTTCAAATATTTGAGATCTAAGTGTAATTTTTATTATTGACAAATTCACTTTCTAATGAGCTCCGCAGCATCGATCAACATTAAAAGTGCGACGCGGGCAAAGTTCCCTGTTTTCTGTCATTGTTTCCATGGCTTCTTGGCTTAAAAGTATAAATATGTACGGACAATTAGCATGACCGTTATCACAAAATCCAATTCTAACAGCCAAGTTACACTCAGTAAAGAGAGCACTTTTCCTACTAAACCCTGTTTACTGTCAGTCTTGAAGCATTGGCAAATTGGTAACAGTCATGCCTGACAGGACCTTATTGTTGTCTTGCATGAGGTTCCATGTTAAATTATAAAACTGAGTTAAGTGAAATGGTGCAGTTGAAAGTTAGCAGAGAAATGAGGGCTCAAAACCCTAAACTTTGACAAAGGCATACGAAGATGACTAGCAATATGTACAGTAAATGCTTATGACAAACATGTTGCTGTTTGCAAGGATTGGCAGCCATAATAATTCCTGTCTGGCTTGAAATTTTTCAGCAAAATACCAGTACGGTAGAGTCGCGTGATTTTCGGACAGCCTGCCATTTTCGACCAAGAATAAATATTTCCGAAATGAGTTTTTCATAGTCCACGAAATTCGTACAAGGTCCAAAAACTGTTTTTTAATTATCTTCAAACTTCGGACAATGTCATAAACGTCGGATTTTTGCCCCGCAACTTTCGGACAAGGAAAATTTTTAGAAACGCTAATTTGGGATCGACGCAACTCCCGTGTCACTTAAGCATTCAACGGATGATTACTACTCTATAAGGCTTGAATCTGAGAATTGGTGTAACGGGCTTTGTAATTTTTACCTTGTCTTGACGATGTCATGACCGTTACTCGATTGTCTTGCGTTTAGCTTGTGTTTGGCGCTTTAGCTATGGAAAGAGTCACCGAGTCCC
>NMRA01000173.1:657075-683337 GCA_002633005.1 Phoronis australis | reverse complement strand
AAGATTCCGTCTCTTGCCGAGAACGGTTTTTGAGCATCGGCAATGCAAGCCGAATATTTCATATTGAGAAAGCACATCTTTGAAAAGAAGAACCAACACTTGTTGGGAACGGTCTTTGTGCGTCGACGACGCACATTTCTTATTGGGAAAGCGAGATTTTCAAAAATTAATCGCTCAGACCATTTGAGTCTCATTTACCTGCAATTATACTGCTATCAAATGACCGAGCCAGCATTGTTGATACTACGACCGCTCATCGAAATAATGTACACCCACGAAATTCAGACACTAGCGGAAACCCAAATTTGGAGGTCCGCCAAATTCGGACACCACAAAATGATATTTCGCGAGATTCGTCCAAGATTGAATTTTTTCTGTTGGAATTAATTTTCAGTGTCCGAAAATCACGCGACTTTACCGTATCTACCAATGAATGGAAGCACAGTCTTACCTTGTGATGTTGGCCATGCAGTACAAAATGTGCTGTAATTAAGAAAGGTGAGTTTTCAGGGGGAGTCATGTGGAACAGCCAGCGGTGCACAGCATACTCCAGGAAGGACCATAGTAACACACCACTACAGAACAAAGGCAGCATGCTCATCCATGTCATAGGGAAACCTGCATGAGATAAAGTGAAGGTTCTGTTATACTTTTGCAGAGGCCCACTCAAAATGCCCATTGAGTGAAAAACGAGTGTTTCATGAGTGTGTTCCAGAACTTAAAAGCACAGACTAACAAAGATGTTGACACTGACATGATTGGTCGGCGAGGTTGAAGTGTCGAATTATGAGGAAAAATTCATGGTTTGTTTGCATGAGTGAAGATTTGTTGCTATAAATGTCTCACAAATGTCTTCACTTATGGACTACACATCAGCATTATAAACGTACATGGCCAAAATCATAAGTTGGTCTTTTGGACAGAATGTACATAAATAGCAGCTTTAACAGTAAACATCATGACCACCCATATACCAGCACTGTTCGAAGACATTAAACATTATGACCACCCACATACCACCACTGCTCAAGACATTAAACATTATGACCACCCACATACCAGGACTGTTCAAGACATTAAACATTATGACCACCCACATACCAGGACTGTTCAAGACAGTGAACATTATGACCACCCACATACAAGCACTGTTCAAGACATTAAACATTATGACCACCCACATACAAGCACTGTTCAAGACATTAAACATTATGACCACCCACATACCAGGACTGTTCAAGACATTAAACATTATGACCACCCAATACCAGGACTGTTCAAGACAGTAAAACATTATGACCACCCACATACCAGCAGTGTTCAAGACCTTTAGTTTCATTTGAAAACCTGTGTGCAGAGCAGCAACTATACCTGTGACGCCAAATTTGGAGAAGAATTCAAAGCTGTCATCTGCGAATGCCTGGTAGCCCAGCTTCGTCAACCCCGCGATGATGGGAAGCCACACTATTGGTATCACCCACCACTGAGTCTTACTGAAGAACTCGCAGAAGTCCGAGTAAAACAGGCGTATCTCCTTGTCGATTGGCTGATGGCACCAATCCATGTACTTGTCACCCAGCTGTCCAACTTGCCAGAATATAGGCTTGGACCAGTCAACCAGCTTGTCCTGAAAGTAAAAATAAATCGGAGGTTTTGAGGTTGCAATTAAAAGTCTAATCACACTTATGCCTGGCTTTTACAAATTTGGAAGTTTAAGGAAACGGACATGTTAAAAGATTTTATATGTTTAAAACGAACATAAAACAAGTGAGGAGAATTTCTGCCAAGAAGCAAAATTGACAAAACCAGGTCATTTTGCCCCTACTGAGCTTGTGTTCAATTGGAATCTCACTGCACCTTTCACTTATATTATGACAAATGACAAGCAAACGAATGATATAATCATGCTGGCTTCTACCAGGACAAATATCACAGAACTGATACAAAACAAGACAAGTAAAGGAAATGACAATGTCATTATTTATCTGCTTCCATTGTGCATCACAAACAGAGAACTATTTGGGAGCGGCAGCTTCGTGATACAATAATTTGACTTGTAACATTTAAAACTAACACAGAGACAATTCAGCATACATCGCAAGTTGTGTCTGAGTACAAAGAAGAATGCAGAAACTTCCAAGAACATTTAACAATCACAAAAGATATAAAAAAGCCTCCCACATCCTGAAGCAAGAATGTTCTGAACTGAAAATACAATTAGTATTTATACTGATGGAGAATTTGATTTACACGAGTAGGACCATATGTAATAAATCCATGGAGATATATCAAGGAACTTGGTTGGTAGTCAGATGGAGAAAAGAACAAATTTGTCACTAGGGGGCACCACAGTGGCCAAACTTGTCCTGAAATTAACGTTGGTTTTTCCCTTTTCAACAGACATACATTGACAAATTTCAAAACGACACTTCATCCATTTATTTGGCTGCAAGAAAGGCAGACGACAAAGACAGACTTAAAAAAATGTCTACTAGGTGGCGCAGCATATGTATGTTCAAAATTGAATACGGTAGATATGGTTGTTACCTCAATAGAAGCTTATTTGACAAACTTCACACAAAAGAACCTGGAAGGTACAAAGACAAGCAAACACAAACAAAATTGACACTAAGAGGCACAGTGACAATAAGATCATATCGAAATTTCTATCATTCCTTGTCACAGTCATTGAAATAAATTTGAAAAAATTCCCAAAGATCCTCTGACCGGTTTAGTACATACAGTCAAAAACAATAATGAGTGTCGTAGCAGTCAGAGCCATCTGAAGATCAATGTTAATTGTGCTATTCTAAGTGGGAACACATCTGCCAAATTTGTAATGATCCTTACACTTGAGTTCATTAAGAAAAACAGAATTCCCACTAGGTGGCACCACAGTCAAAATTAACATCAGTTGTGCCATTCTGAATAAGAACACATCTGCCAAATTTTAAAATGATCCTTCACATTGTTTGGTGGACAGCGAGAGACGGAGCCAAAAATAAATTAAACAATTATAAAAACAGCCACCAGGTGGCACAAAATATGTCAAATTAATGTGAAAATGTGTTGTTGAGTACTTAATTGAAACTATTCTCAATATTTCATGAAGATCCATCAAGGAACTAGGAAGATACAAAAAGTTAATTAAAAACTAAAATTCCCACTAGGGGGCACAGCAGCAGTCAGATTGGTTTAAACTACATTGTCATCCATATCAGCACATCTGCGAAATCTCATGAAGGTCATACATGTTGTTTAAAAGTAGCCTAGGGCTGCAAGGAACCCACTTTTTTCAATTTAGTTTTAATTCATTTTTGCGGTTTGGTTATAGAAATTACTAAGTGATTAATTATATGGATATTAGATAAGAATATTGTTCGTGTTCTAGTCAAACCAGTTTTTATTTTATTATCTTTTCTTAAAATGTAACAAAAATGGATCTTACAACAATAATGAAACATACAAAAATATGAAAAATAACTAAAACGAAAATTACCTTTAAAAAACTCACTCAACTCAATGGTTGACTGATAAATTCCATGAAAATCCAAATTTCAGATAAAACATTTTGGTTCTTTAGTCTTCATACTTTTCTACCAGTGTAAAACGATTCATCAAATTGAATGATATCATCTATCTGGTAACTGGGTGATGAATGGAACAATTTTGTTTATTTCTAAGTGCATTATGACATTGATCAGACATTTATGTTTCTGACTAAAACTTTACCACAGTACTGGCCTCGAACTTGTTAGTCGACCATCTTCTCAAGTGAAACAATACCTCATTAATTTTTATGCAGGACACCACATGAAAATTCCTTGTGACGAAAAATGACAACACCTAATGATGCTAAGGAAACCCAGTTACGTGTTTGGGCAAATTCATTACCTACTGNGTGGGGGGGGGGGGGGGGGTGAGGGAGCGAGTCTAGCCCGCCCCCCAAGTAACACTCTTGCCCTCCTTGCTCTTGAAAAGCAGTGCCGCACAGTTCTGGGATTTTTAAACAGTCTTGTCACCACACTAACCCTTTGTTGTTTTACCTTCTTTCTAGCTGACAATTTTTTGCAAAGCACAGTTCAAAACAGACACCATGTGCTAAATTTAGTACTGGGTGGGATGAAAGGCTTGCCATTGGGGCAAGATACCTACATGTTTCATCAACCATTTAAGAATCTTCTTTAAAAGTATAATATCCACAGGGGAGATAAGTCCAAGAACACCACACATTTCACAACACTGTAATCCATAACCTAAAAGATATGTGCATGGATCTGGCAAGTACTAAAAATCCCAAGTTGCCAAGGTGCTCAAACATCTTTGTCTCAGAACTGATGGCTAAATGCCAAGTGTATCATAACTACAGCATGCTATTTCACCAAACAGTGCTCTGTAAGAGCAGAGTTTCATTGCATAACCAGATACTCGCCAAATTTGAAATATGAATGTGAATAATTCGCTTAAATCAAACTTTAACAAAATAGGTTGTTTTACAACATGCGTCACTGTGGGTATCAGGTTTTCTGAAAAAAATGATTAATGTTGAAAGATGATGCCGTGGTAAGTGGTTCAAAAATTTTAAATTTTGGTGGATATCTCGTTTTGGGTTGAAACTGTTTAAGTGGTACTTTTTGACTAACCACACCTCGCAAGCAGCTTCATGTGATTCTGAAGCGTTCTACATTACCATACGAGTATACTCGCTTATGAGTACACACTCGCCTACGAGTACACACGCCTACAAGTTCATAAATGTTTACAAAAGACTTCTACATTAAGGCTATCACCAGTACTTCAGTGATCAAAAACACTAAACGTTTCATTTTACTCGTCACTTGTGATCAATAAAACTGCACTGAGATACAAATTGCAAACCTAATTCACAGCTGACAGCCCAACACCAGGACTTGATCTCTGTAAGTTCCCGCGTCTTAATAATTCACAAGAAAATGGTCATTCTAACACTAATTCTGAGCAAATGCCCAACATCCTGTATTAAGTCATTACCAGTAACCCAGAGAGATCGTTTATTATTTTCGTTTCCTTCAAGCAGCGAAAATGAAACCCATTCAGTCACATCACTTAGGGATTCAGAGCAAGTAATGAAGTTCAGTTGTACTTATAGTCAGGGCAATAAACCAAAACAAATGTGTCATTTTAATCAAAATTATCAAACCAAGATTCCTGAAACCCCATCATGTTAATCTTGAAATCAGCATCCAGTTTTACTTTCTATTAACATGAGTGAACCAATCAGTAGTGTTTGTATGACTTGACATGAAACTTAGTGAAACAATCAGTAGTGTCTGTATGACTTGACATGAAACTCGATTTCTATCAGTTTCAAATCCAGGTTTCAATGTGGCTAAATTAGTGCTTTGTGCAGCTTCAAAACTATTGATTGCACATTTCCAAAGTCTCAACTTATTTCTTTAGAAAATTCCCAGACTTTCTAAAAAATGTTGAGGAAATTGTCCAGAAAAATGATAATTTGGCCAATGACTGAAACTTTCACGTCACGCCATGACATTCCATTCATCTGTGATTAGAAGAAAAATACGGTTATGTGACAGGGACTCATCTAGGATTAAAAAAGTGGAGGTCCAAATTATGGATGGGTCGCGCGACTCTGAGGCGCGAAGCGCAGAAGGGGGAGAGATACCCCCCTCCATAGTAAGAAAAAAATATGAAATATACTCAAAAAGGAGTGGTTTTCCATGCATTTCAGAGCAATCTTAGCTTGTTTTTTGACAACGTTGTAACTTTGTAAATATGAAATTTTGAATATTATCTGAAATGTGATACTGTCTTTTCTGATATCAACTTCAACCATGTCTCCTTGGCAGATTTAGGATAGCAAGGGAACACAATCGTGAATGAAAAATTAACACAGAGCCAATACAATCTCCAGACACGGCCCCTGAAACTGCCTTGATGTATCTTTATCATTGAGACAACAACTTCAAGAATGTAATCACTTCTTGCTCTTAATTATAGGAGTCACTGAGCACCAAAAATTACCAAAAAAGGAAAACGTGGATGATGTGTCCATGCTGTTTTCAAGTTGAAAACGTGATGAATATAGTAGGTCTACATACTATTGTTTACTTCAGGAATTGGAACTTTATGGTGAACTAATCCAAAGGATTTGTTCATTTAAATGATCAAGAAGGGAATGATAGAACCGCCAAGGTATCAAAAATGTACAGAACAGGAGAGATGATAAACTCACAGGAATTACACCTGGCAATTTGTGTAATTAGAATAATTTTCCTTCTGGACCTATACACTGTGCGGATGAATAGTTTTCACTTTTATGCTTTACAAGTAAAGCATTTTTTGTAGATATGGACATGCAAATGGACCCATACATGGCACAAGACAAATGTATTGCAAACTGAAGTCTATAGATAACAAGGATAGCAGACAAATGTATTGCAAACTGAAGTCTATAGATAACAAGGATAGCAGACAAATGTATTGCAAACTGAAGTCTATAGATAACAAGGATAGCAGACAAATGTATTGCAAACTGAAGTCTATAGATAACAAGGATAGCAGACAAATGTATGGCCAACTGAAGTACATAGAAAACAAACACCAAATTTTAGAGCAAAATTTTCACACAATTACTAAGTCCTAACACCTTAATTGAACTTAACACCAAAAAATAGAAAAGATCAAAGACATTGTTTCACAGAATAGACTTCTGTGGTCACTCGACTTCGCAAAAAAATTATAATTTCCAAAATATCTGCAAAAACTCCTTATATGACTTTCACCAGACGTTGCAGACGGACAGATTTTCTGTTCATTATCAAAATGGGCACTGCAAATTGTCATGTTTTGCCTTGAACTTATTGTGAATACATGTTCATGATCAAGGATAGATAAGTTTGACCTTTCATTCTTAGCACACCCTACGGGTTATAGCATGCAATTCTAAATTTGAATGAGAAGTGTGATTCCTGACATTTTTTACCACGTAGTTGTCCGTCATATCAAAGCATAAGGAACCATCATGATTAAAGCAAATGTTACAAGATACATAGGACCCCACATTTTTATTTTTATTTTTATTATTTTGTATTACTGGGGCCCCAAAACGCATCATGACACAACAGTTGAATGTGCGGTAACTCGTACCTAGCAACAGTCTGTGTTTGGCTGACTACTGAAAACTGACCGATTGAATAGAACAACCTAAGGACCTGAACAAACCTGTGAGCATTTGGCAGACAGTAGTTTGTTTAAAATGACTAGAATCTGTCACTTAATGCCCAGTTGGCTAACTAATCAATCATATCACATATTGCCCTAGAAACATCAGCATTTTAAACTCATTGAAAAATCTGCGTCTGGTGGAAAATCCAGGTCAGACATCACTGAGCCACTTCTTTACCAGATCTGCATATCATGATTACCAGTGACTAGTTGCTTTCTCAGTTTTGTCAACCACAGCAAGCAATATACACCTGTTATCAACTTGCAATCAGTATTTTGACATTTTATGAAGTTTAGCAGCTTTACCTAGAAACGTGAACAAGAAAAATGTGACAAACAAGCCTAACCATTTTACTGTTAAAATTGGTTGCCAAGAGACCACAGTATCAGGAGACTGGAAATCAGAGTTAAACATTGATGAAACAATCTGCCACTACAGACAACTGGGAATTTATGATGACATAGAGCAACTATAGGGGGTAGACAGTGCAGGTGACCAACATTGATTAACATAAATTGTGTGTCAACAACAGCTTGTTTCAACAATATAGAAACCAGCTTGCAAATCAGGCCCACATTGCAGTGCTTATCAAAATAAGGTTGTACTTGTGGACACACAAAGCCTTATATTTACTAAATGTATTATAGTTAATGTTACTATAACAGGAAACTACAGACTTTACATCTAAAGTGTATCATACATAGAACATCTAATCAGTGTGCACAGTAAAAGACAAATCACATAGTAGCTAGGCAATTAATACAAGTGTCACCCATGGTGGTAAATTAGTTGGTGATGATTTCTTGTCTATATTGCACAGAATGACGTCTGCATAATATCAGAGTTGATCAGTCAGGTCACCTGACCCATCAGCAGCAATGTCTGCCAGTTCAGCTATTCACATCTCCTCCACTGCATGATGTCCAGGCTTCATCAGCTGTTTTACAAGTGTACATCCATAATGGCTGCTGTTGTCAGTAGTTCCTCAACAGATTGTCCTGGGAAATCTCTCATCCAACTTCAACAGGGAAATCGTATGCCAACCTGAACCCTTGTCCCTGACTGCTTGTTCTCGTTCTGCAAACTTAGTCTTCTTCTTTTGGAATGCTCATTCAACCCGTTCTTCCAATAGTACTATGAGTTTTACCGCATCTATTTGCTGGCCCAAAGCACAATGTCTGGTCAACCATTCCTTGTCATGATATCATACAAGTCAGTCTTCTTATCTCTCAATCTCTAGCACCTGCATCCAGTATACTGCTACCAGATCTGACTGCTTCTTCAGACACAGTCTCCTCACCAGGTCTAACAATAAGCTGTTTGATGACTCTCCCTGCTCGACTCGTCTTCTCCAAAATGTCCACCTCATCATGTCACCACCTGTATTTTCCCAGTCAGAGATCTGCTGTGGGAGGTGACAAAACATATCTCAATGTCCAGGACACTGTGTTCTCTGCTGGGTCCCATCTACACAGGTTGAACAGTGTAGGTAACAAGTGACAGGTAACAGGTGACACATTACCTACATACAAACTGAATTATGAATGGTTCCATTCACCACAATACAGACCATGTTGACTTCCTAAGGTCTGTCTCCTACCTTGTCTAGGTACTATGGTTCTCCTTCTTAACAGCTTTGACATATCTGGATACACATTCATGATGTCCGTCTTCCTGCACTATACATCATGGGCTATATGTCTCCATTCTCAGCCCTCGTCTCACAATGTCTCCATGCTGGAACACGCTTCTAAGACTGCACTGAAGACCATTTCCTTCTCGTTCTTGTTCAGATACCTGCTAGTCCCTAAAGATCATTACCAATCTTGCCTTTGCCATCTTGAGACGTAAATGGCAGGTGCTCCAAGAATGACAGTAAAGTCCTACACTTGCAAGTAAGTAGACTTTCCCATTGCCATATATGTAAAGATTTGTTTCATTGTTCAGTTGTCATTATTTTGGTGACCACGTCATTTAGTGTAAGAAGCTATGTTCAAAGATACAGCACTCAAACTTTTCCCAGAGACCTGTTACGACAATTGACTGCAGCCCGTCGTTGTCATTTATTACAATTGACTGCAGCCCGTCGTTGTCATTTATTACAATTGACTGCAGCCCGTCGTTGTCATTTATTACACTTGATCCTTGTCTGTACGGATCCCACTCAACTACTTCCCTAAACACAAGATGGGCTTCTCCACAATGGATGACATAATCAAGTTCTGTATCTCCATCTCAAATTTGTTGGTCACGTTTCCTTTAACTACTACTAGACTTCTTTATTTCTTTGCCTTGAATACCATCCTCACCCCGAGTTCAAAGGCTTAGCTATACATCCTATCACGACAGTGTGCGACTACATGAATAAAGGTTTTGAACATTTTAAGTTGTTTACCTGCGTCAGTATTCATGAAACTTACCTGAAATTGGAAATAAATAATTCACACAAATATAACCACCATGTTGATCTATTTTCTGGAACTATAACTTTCCAATCCATTAACAGACCTGTCTTGAAAATCTCAATTTTCAGTCATTTTTGTTTTCACCTGAAGTACTCACACACTTGCAGAAAACAGTGAGTTATACTATTATGTCAAACCTTTCACACCTTTGCCGGGTGTTCAGAAATATGTGTTGCAATTTAATCGTGTGGTGTATCGCTTCAAAAGCCTGATGTGGAGTATGACATTTATCACACAACCAGTTTTGTCAGTGTGTGGAATAGACAAGTCTCAAGGCACGGCACAACTGAGTGCACGTGCACTGCGAAACACCAGTGTGGGCCAACTCAGGAGTTCTTGAGATTATGTGTGTATATGTTAACTATTTCTCACTTGTTTGATGAAGATGTTTTCATAGTTAAAGCGACATGTATCCAACTGGTATGAGAGGACCTATTTATCTTCTGGGTGGTGTGAGTCCATATTGCCTAGATACACGCCAGTCTTATGATTGTGAGGTCGCCTATGATGCCCCTACTGGATCGGATGAATGGCTTATTCCTGCTGCAGGTAATGGACCTATTGTCTTTCTCCTCAGCAGGTTCATTCCCATAACATAACATCCATGCACAATTCCATGTAGTGGCTGCTTGTGATTGTACACCAAATACACACTGAGTAATAGTTGTTGATAATTGTCTAAAGAAGGTAGTGACGGAGTGTATCAATGCCTTAAAGATGAGTTGATGTGGGGCAGATCGACACATTGAGCAAGTTGAGCCCCACTGCTAATAGGCCATGGGCTGTAGCTCCAGTCACTTCATCGCGTGACCATGTCGAGGGGGCAACTTGATTTTTTCTGCATGGCTAGATTTACCATCAAGCAATTGATAGGTACGAACTGACTGGAAAGCACACCTATGCACAACTGGTAAAAAGACTGTGTTCCCTGGACTCAGTGTCTGGCCTGCTTGTGTTTGAATAGAGCATCCAGGTAATTCATTGAATAACAGGCCCGTGTGATGGCATTCAAATGCAGGTAGGATATACAACCCAATAACAAGATGAACATTTTCCTCTGTGTACATTATTCTCTTCCTAGTAACCATAACTCTGGGCATGGTGTAAGATATCTATCAAAATTATACTTTTTGTTATGTCCAGGGGTGGGTGGAGAGGTAATCTCCATACTCAAAGCTCAACCCCGAAAATTGATCAATTGCACGCCACAATTCGAGTAAATTCAAGTGTGCTGTGTGGATGGTTAATTTGGGGATTACACCATGGGCCCAGGTGATTGCCCATCAATGTAAATATTGACTACAGAATGCACCTATATCTGGAGCACCAAATTTACATTTTCAATCTACTTATACTCAAAAGGTTTTGCTAAAAGGCGAATGGGTGCCTGAATTTCAGATGTAGGTGCAGTTTCACATATATGGTCGAAGAATAATGAAATGTATCGCAAATATTTTGAGAACAGTCACTTTATTGAGTTTCTACTCATTCAACATAGTTTGTTGATGGTTTGCTTACAAATTAATTTTGTGCAGTGTTGTTGGAACACTATCTTCAAAAGTTCCACTTTTATGTGTTATTTGAAATAACAAAATTTATTTGAGGGAAAGTACAATTTAGAATACTTGCATGATTATAAAGACTTGTGTGCATATCTGAAATTGTATGTTAATTTTCAAACAAAAATTTGTTTTCAAGACCATTTTGCATACAAACCCATGGCTATCTTTTTCACTTTTGACCACAGCCAGCTAGGCCTTGTATATGTACATCTTATTTTGAGTGTTTTCTATCTGTCTTTTGATCATTCTTTGTACTTCCATTCAGTTATTGTAATAAAGAATTGAGTACATGTCAACACCTATTGTTTTGCAGGGCAGGCCTACAATGCTTTCCATATTTTTAAACTCTAACCACGGTTTTCATTTTTAATTTGCTTGATTGTAGGTGGGTTGGTTTCGGATGCTGCTGAGGCAGGAAATGACATGGACCTTTTGATCAGATTACAGGGAAGAGATCTGGTAGCACTTGAAACCAAATGTCATCGTTCATGCTACAAAAGCTTCACAAGACCACTGACAAAACAGAAATCTGACGATAGTGAAAGCAGTGAAATTTTCAGAGAGTTTTGCTTTGAAGTTGTGGAGCAACGAATATCACATGAAATATTGCATTTGACTCTGTTGAAATCACTATTCGGGGAAACTTTGTCTAAAAGAGGTTGTAATGTATGTGTCCGAACTAGAAATCTGAAATCAAAATTACGGAGAACTTACCCTATTCTACAATTCCTTAGTCCAAAACAAAATCAGAGTGAACTGTAATTAAACAAACATTTTGTTCTTGTGTAAATGCTGGACTAAAATGCCCTGAAATGTGCAACTGCCAAAACTGTGAGAATGTCAAAGTGAAGGATGAAATTGAGTCAAACCATGAGTAACGGTGTGATGGACTCGCATCTCAGCCAGAGGAGCTTGGAAAGACATCGTCGTAAAAGACAGAAACCGGGCTAGTAACTGGCCCAGTGATCCCGGTGCTTTGTCAAATATTTTTCTATTTTCATATTTACGTCTCTAGTAATGGGTTTTTATCTTGTTAATTTCTCGGCCTTTTGTACTTCTTCAGATTGCATTTGTTGTTATGCTATACCTTTGTCTCCACTTTTTGACAAATTGTATACTTTGGACTTGTAGCAATGATTGTTTTTGTATCTTGACTGATTAGTAAATATGTGATAAAATAAAGGTGAGACATAGTCAGTTTGATAATTATAGTTTTACCAACAGTAAAAACAGCATAAAACACATGAATGATAGTTACATATTTCGCCAACAGTTGTCACCTATAAATTCATATTTCTTCCATAACTCAACATTTTAGTTGAAAAATATAACAAAGTATGTGTTTATTATGACTTAATGCAGCCTGTAGAAATATTATCGTCAGCATCATCCTTTATGGACACTTAATTTTCTTCTTTTCTAACTTTTTAATTCCATGTAGAATTTGCTGAATTGGCACTATTTTAACATCAAATTTCACAAAAATGTGCAAGTTTAAACGCAGAAACTTTTTTGATTTATAAAGTACAATGAGTTGCGACATCAAAAACGCCTGAAATAAATTGCCTCCCTAAAGTGNTGTAAAAAACGTGTTTTAAGCTATAATAGTTGCTTAACCTTAATTTAGAGATTCACTTCATTTCTATTTTGTTTAAATTTCCAATTGGTTTTGAGTATAAGTATAATTTGACAAAAATAGCTCGGCTTTAATTAAAAGGTCACGACCTCCGACCCCAGGCCTCTGACATAGAGAGTAGTTACAAAGCCGAGGCGAGTCGAGAAAGGTAGATCGATTCATTGCTATGTTTCTCGTTTAGTATGTGGTATAAATAGATTATTACATGTTCTCAGCCGTTATCCCCCTTATTTAGAGCCCTCGTGGATTTTGGAGAATTATCACCCTCGGGGCTAACGCCCCTCGGGCGATAATTCTCCAAAATCCACTCGGACTCTAGATAACGGGGGATAACGACTTCGCCATGTAATAATATATATGTCTCCATTTTTTGACAAATTGTATGCTTTGGACTTGTAGCAGTGATTGTTTTTGTATGACCGATTAGTAAATGTGTGATAAAATAAAGGTGAGACATAGTCAGTTTGATAATTATAGTTTTACCAACAGTAAAAACAGCATAAAACACAGGAATGATAGTTACATATTTCGCCAACAGTTGTCACCTATAAATTCATATTTCTTCCATAATTCAACATTTTAGTTGAAAAATATAACAAAGTATATGTTTATTATGACTTAATGCAGCCTGTAGAAATATTATTGTCAGCATCATCCTTTATGGACACTTAATTTTCTTCTTTTCTAACTTTTTAATTCCATGTAGAATTTGCTGAATTGGCACTATTTTAACATCAAATTTCACAAAAATGTGCAAGTTTAAACGCGGAAACTTTATTGATTTATAAAGTACAATGAGTTGCGACATCAAAAACGCCTGAAATAAATTGCCTCCCTAAAGTGGTCACAGATGTTGTTTTCTAGGCCTCCTGTGGCCTAAGGCCCATGGCCTATAAGTAGTCGCGATGTTTGACACGCTTCCCTGATCAATTGGTTTGGGGCACTGCTGTGCTCCACAAACACAGAGGATTCTACAACGATACCCTTCAGTTTAGATGTACTGTTAGACATTCATGTATGCTGTTATTAGCACTTACACTACTAAGAATATCTTCCCTTCCATGTTGAAAAAAATAGGGTGCAGAATTGTCTGAACCTTTTCCTTTGGAATGAAAGCACCTTTTGCTCCGCATCACTTTGTCTCTTATCTGTTTATGAATGTTCTTTGCTTTCCACATAGCTCATAGTTTGACGAGGCGCTGATTAAGTCCTCTTCACAATAATACAATATACTCAAAACTAACATGGTTTCGACTGAACTCCACACAAATCTCAAACTAATCTACAAGCTGCGTCTCTGTAACACAACAGCAATTAGTTCAGTTCAGGCGTTCAATTGGAAAGTAATTGCTTTATGACATATTAACATCTCTGTATGATGGCGGAATTTATTTCTATATTTTCAAGAGATTAAACTAAACTGGTGATAAAAGAGACTTGCTTCTTAGTAGCACTTTTGAGCAAGATGAATTTTAACCTTAAAATTCTACTTGATATAGAGACCCTTATTTTCAGTTTTCAAAAACAGAGAAATTGATTCTCGATATATAGACCCTAATTTTCAGTTTTCAAAAACAGAAGAATTGATTTTAGCAAACATTAAATTCTATTTTCTCTGCTTTATACATCAACAAATTTTGTTCACAGCAAAAAAACACATTGCATATCAGTTAAAATTTAGGTTGAGGGATTGAAGATACAGTGGCGTCGCGATCCTGAGCGTGATTGGGTTTTTACGTACCTCGGTTGCTGCTGGTTATCTCTTAGAACTAAGGTATTCCTACAGGTAGGCGTGCGTTCAGTAGGGCAAGCTTCTTGAGAGATAAGGCAGATTAGACAAGACTTCGCTAGTTCGCGGTGTATTTTTAAGGGAAGCACTTGGTTGTGTAAAGATTTGCTTCCCGCTGGACACTTAGGCAACCAAGCCCGTGCTAATGATTGACAGGTATTCTCATTTAACATTTTATATTACATTGTATATTCTAAGCCAACACTGCTGTCATTCAAAGCAGGTGCTCAACAATAGGACGATACATTTATTAGGCAAAAGGGGTACTCGGTCAGCTGCCAAAATAATGAAGCAAAACACGTCTTGTAATAAGTTATCAGGCAAATCAGAATTAAAAATAATAAGTTGTTGACCACGTAGAGCGTGGACAGAATGTTCGAATTGGGCTAACGACAAGTTGATTTTTGGGGCTCTTGCCTTTGGTTGGGCGCTAATTGGTGTCAGGAGTGAAAGTCATTAGATACATGCGTTTAACCAAGACGGGAACAGAAACACAAGTTGTCACAACGGACCATGTCTTTTCTTATTTCAATGCTCAGGGTGGTTATGTTTCGTGTACTGCCACGGGGAATTGCAGAAAGGTTGGCCACAGACGTGATATCCCTGTGAAGTACTGCTTTGCTGGTTCTTCTACAGCAAATGAAATACATTCGACAACCACTGTCTCAGTACATGCCGACACGAGTTCCACGCGCGAGCCAAAGGAAACAGTTGTGTCTCCTGCAGTAAAGGGCATGAGAATACGGGTATTTTACCGCCATAGTAAGGCAAGATCCCGGTTCCGCTAAACCTGATTGATTGTCACAGAAAAGTTATTGAGTTGTGCACGATTTGGAATCTTAATTTTGTGCGACGAACGTTCACAGAAGCACACTGATACTTTTACGGAAGTCTCGATCATAAAAAATTGGGGGTGGGCGGTAAGCCAAGCATGCCAAGCATGGGCGCTTAAAAATGAAAAATTGAAATTTTCGGGGGTGGGCGGTAAGCCGAGCATGGGCCGTAACCTGGACGAGTACGGTATTTGAAACATGACATGTACTACAGGAATATGTGAAGTCTGTTCGAAACCTCAGATTCCGATAAAGTAGCCAGAACCCAGGAACTCCGTCTGCTATCAGTAATCGCGGAAATCCATTGTCTCTAAATAAAGTATCACAACAGTGACAGTAACTGAAACCAGGATAGCCTCGATGACACAGTACATTGCACCACAAGTTAGTACAAATGTATAATGTGGGTTCCATGGTAAAATACACAGTCCTTGTAGCGGAGTGAAATTTCAGTTTAGGCCGTGATCATTAGATTTTGACTTCTCTAAGAAGAGTAAAGGAGGGCTGGAAATTTTTAACTTATTAAGCTACAGTTACAGCCAAGCACAGCAAGTTTTAACTTGTTACAGCTAGTTACAGCCAAGCACCAGGCAGCTGGTGCTCAACTTTACATGAAATTATTCACTAAGAGATAAAGACTGCTTCACAACATATGTTTCCACAGGCATGAAATACCGTAAACGTTCGGGTTAACGCCCATGCTCGGTTAACCGCCCACCCCCTACTTTAGTTGGATTTTCAATTTAACCGCCCACTGCTCGGTTAAGCGCCCCCTGCGATTTTTGAACATTTCCAGTTAAGCGCCCACCTCTCAGTTAAGCGCCCATCCCCGACTTTTAAAGAATGAAGATTTAGCGCCCATGCTAAGGAAACGGTGATTCCCCGACTTTTACAAAAAGGTCAATGATCACAATGAGCGTAACAACGCTGGGTCTCCGAGACGGTGGTTTAGCAATGTGAATTACAATACAAGTAAGGAGTTATTGTCTTGGGTCATGGACTCACTTCAAAATATAATACTTTAACGTTTTTGTCACTTTATTTTCTTTCCATGTTTGCAAAGTTTAAGAACGCCGCCGGCGTCAAAACCTCCGTCTGCAGCGACTTTGTCTGCCGCACTGAGTTTCGGTCTGCAGTGCACTAGATAAAATATATATTCGAAAAAATCAGGCCAAACAAATGAGACAATGGTTTTGCCAACCCTCCAAATTCTCTTAAGGTGGGAAGCTCTCGTATTTTGAAAAAATCTCACAACTCGCGGAAAGATGTCAAATTCTCATTTTGATGAATGTAACTGCCGGGTTATAGAGGACGTGTGGCGACCGAAAGGACAGTACAAGTGCCTTACTGGGTTACCGATTTCGTTGCTGCCTATCGATTTCTGAATTCAAAGGTTGGCAATAATGTATGTTTTTGTATGATCTTGAAGTAATAAAAAACTGCTAGTCAAATTTTGTTTTTCGCTTATTGCATCTCAGTCAAACTGGCGTTAGCAGATTTAACTACTGTCGCTGGCTGTTTTTTATTTTTTCTTGCGTCAGCCCCTGTGACTGTGTGAATTATCGTTTCCTCATTCCCTTTTTAGCCATCCAGAATAATTTTGTTTATACATTGGCCAGTTCCAGCCTGAACAAAAATTCTTACCATTCGAGTCTGAAATATCTACGGCGTAGATTGACTGAAATTTGGCATTAGTGGGTAGGAGGTGCACGCAGCTAGCTACGGGCATGGGCTTAGGGAGCATCCAGCCGGGAAACATCCGATGAATTGACTTGACATCGCAGTTTTGAGGAACATTGGCAACGGAGGGATATCCTAAAGAACTGGGTCTTTCGTAACAACCGCTTAAAAGTACATAGTCATGCCCGTTCAGCCTGTTCCTTAGGACTGTCGCTATTCTATTTTGATGTGTGAGTTAGTAGTGGTGCACGCGCGCAAGTTCCAACACTTTGGAGTGTATATTCCTTGACACCAACGTGTGATTGACAGGTGACTCACACGTAGGCCCTACGTGCGTGCTGAATCCCGCCGCTATTGCGGCCATAAAAAACGAGACGCGTATTGAAAGAGGCCGTTATATTACTTGACGGCATTTCCAAATCACGATTGTCAGCCGAATGAGACATTGCGCGCTAACAGCGGGACCGAACAGTGCGGCAGTGCGATATTGTAGGTGATATAAATAGGATCTGGACATCTTGCATATAAAATATGTTTTTCCACCACGAAGTTTGGTAAGGTGATCGTCTAAGAATGAATTGAAACATCGTTGTTTTGTGATGTTTTATCACATATTTATGCCGTGGCTCAAAATTTTATTCTTGATTGACGAGTGGCTCATGGAAGCTTAACCCCGATTCTTGTCTTACTTCTTTGCCGAGCATGTTTTGCGCAACGGCAAGTGAGCAATGCCAGGCGGTCGAGATAAAACAGCTAGCCGCAGAACCATACGCAGAAAATGTCATTGAGTCACGGAGTGTTGACTATAAACATTCCAAACACAAAAAACATCTGAATTACAACTGCTCTCTATGAACTTGACAGCTAGTACGAGGTGACCTCTGCAACGCGTGAAGCTTGCACGCGCGCACTTTAGCAAGATCACCTTGAAATAGTAGCAATCAAAGTTGACGCTGCGTGGTCACTGGTCGTCTGCGCTCTACAGGGCAAAGTAACAAGACCGCAGGACGGCACGGGGCTATTACTCAGCAATTCTGTAAATTTAATAGTGAATAACTAATCTGAGGGCAAGAGAACCTTTGTTGGGATCATCCGCTGTTATGACATATTTCCGTCATGTGGCGACGTGACGTTAAAGCTCTTTGAAAAATGCTACGCGTTCTGAGTACGTGTGTGTGCTGTTGGGACTTGGATTACGAGGTAAGATTAACCGCCCAGGGCAGTTGCCTGTCATAATAAGCGCCCATGTTCAGTTAACCGTCCACCCTGGATTTCTTGAAATTTCACGTTTAAGCGCCCATGTCTAGTTAACCGCCCACCCCCGATTTTTTGGGTTTGCCAATTTNGAACGGTTTAGGAGATACAGCCATAGGCGCAAAAAAAAACAAAACTGCCACTAGGAGGCATCACAGTAGTCGAAATCGTCGGAAAATCATCGTCAACTGTCCTCTACATAGTAAGCATATACATGCCAATTTTCACAATCATCCTTTGAGCGGTTTGGTTGATAGAGGGGTGGACGCACAAAAACAGACTTGAAAACACTAAAAGTGGCCACCAGGTGGTGCAAACTATGTCGAATCCATCCGAAAACGGGAGGATAGCGTCAACTCACTAATAGATGCCTACATACCAAATTTCATGAAAATCCGTCCAGGACTTTTGAAGATACAAAGGTAAGCGTAAAAAACTAAAATTGCCACTAGGGGGCACACCGGTAGTCGGATCCGTCCGAAAGTTCGCACATGCCGTCCCATTCATGAATGGAACATATGTGCCAAATTTCATGAACGTATGTCAAAGGGTTTTGGAGATAGAGCAGCGGACGCTGGACGCCGCCCGGACAGACGGAGATGGCGGCATAATGCGTCGACATATAAATATGTGGGCGCATAAAAAGGTCGTACAGTCGTAACATGTCCCATTCTCAGTATCTTGCGCCTACATGTCCAGTTTCTTCCCGTAAATGTACATTCTCTCACTAACTCAATTCCTCACGCCAACAAAGTAACATAGAAGGCAGATGATAGCATACACTGGTGGCAACTATTTGACTGATCTTGCCCGATTTTTTGGAAAACTGTTAGTAATTTAAAGTTTGGAAGTCAATGAATTTAGAGGGAATTACTGTTTGACACTCGCAGTGGCGACTTTTTGTGGCGACTTTTGGTGGCAACTTTTTTTGGCGACTTTGTGGCGACTTTTTGTGGCGACTTTTTGTGGCGACTTTTTGTGGCGTCTTTTTGTGTGGCGAAATTTTTTTAAGTCGAACTATAGGTTGAAAAATCAAACATGCATCACTTAAGAGGTCCAAGATATTCAGGCAGCCCTACAAGTAATGGCACTCCACTTTGAATGAATGTATACGCATTACAAGTGGGACATGAATATTCAAATAAATTACTTAAGGCATGCCAAAGCACCTGTTCATCATTGCTTTTCCCAACTGGAATATGCATGCTAACTTTCATAATGAGTGGTTTGACTGATAGAGATGTGGACAGCTAAAAACCAGTTCCCAAAACAAAAAACGTGTTACACAAGATAACAAACAAATCCATCATCTCCTAAATAATAGAAACCTAGTTGAACATTTCGTGAAAAACCATCAAGGAACTCAGAAGATACAGGGGAAAACGTAAATAATTAAAGTTGACATTAGAGGACAGAGCGGAAGTCGTATTGGTCTGAAAATTCTTGTGCTGTTTCATCTATGACTGGCACATGTCTGCTAAATTTCCCAGCCAAACATCCATCAAGGGTGGAGAAACAACAGCGGATGTCAAATGATGGCAAAATGCACCCATATGTGTGTGCTTGTCTGTGCACATAAAAATACAGATCCCTGGTTGTCATGGAGTGAGATGTTTTCTGCTTTACCCATTGTTTCCCTAGCGTGTGTTAAAAAGCCCGCATCTTTGATATGCATTCACCTTCCTAGAACAAACACAAATGATCGATACATGAGTAGGTTATTGTATTGGCTCACTAGTATGAAAATGCGGGCCATTTATGTAAGTGTTCCGTGGATGAAATACACGCCAGAACAGATTATGATGCGAAAAAATGCCTTTCCAGAAATGGACATGTATTAATTTATACTAAAATATAACACCAAAAGATTTCACACCCAATTAAGACCCGGTATGACTTTTGTACCCAACTGTCTACATAGTCCGATTGTCACATGCATTGTTACATATGATTTTTGTACCCAACTGTCTACACAGTCTGATTGTCATGTATATTTTCATACATTTTTCATACATATGACGTTTGGACCAGACTGTTTCAGTCCAATTGCCAGGTGCAACTTCATAAATAGGCCCTTTCATACACCTCGATGTTTTGGGGAGTTGCATTCAGTATGAACGGTTAACCTCAGTCCTGGATCGAAGTTAACAGTGGCAGTTAAGTTCGCAGTAAACAGGTGGATCTAACAGCGGAGCATCGATGCTGCAGTGCAGTATGACCGGTCAAGTTCGGTCCCATCGAAGTTATTGCTAGGGGACCACTGTTATCGTCAACAATTTAAGGGCAGTGTCATCGCTAATAGTCACTTATATTTTGCTCAAATAATCACCAATTCACGAATTAGAAATCAGTTTTATGTCAATTAGCACATGTAAATGTTCCCAAATTGTCACATACAGAAATCTTGGTGTGCACACGATGCATCAGTGCCACCTTACGGCTACTTCGATGACAACAGCAGCACATGTCGACATCCGTTAACTACTGAAGCCAGTACCAACGGTTCAAGTTACTGTTGCAGTTTACGTCGACACTCCGCTAACACTGGAGTTAGTCAGTAGGAAAGGGCCTTACGACTATATCGAAAAAAGACCTCAGAACATCCCACAAAGGTGGATAGACACAAGAGTAAGTCGCCAAGGACCCTCCAAGAGACATAACAAAATAGTCAGCAGTCAATTAAGATGTACATACATAAAGTTGACAGACAAAGTCCCATTTAGACATCAACTTTTGGCCTGGGCCAACTGACACGGAACAAATTGATCTGTGTCAAGCGACCGTTTACACACACAAGTCAATAACTGGGGCAAGACGAAGTTGTAGGCTACAGATGGTCACGTACATGTGCAGGTTTACAAATGGCGGGAGTTGTAGAAACAGAGAACCCGTATGTAGATCATTATACAAGCGCAGTTCCTTTCCGCCTTGCCCCAGTTCCTTTCCGCCTTGCCCCAGTTTTGCATTTAGACATATAATTGACATGGAACAAGATGATCCAGTGCAAATTGCTCTACTTCACAAACGGCTGGCAAAAGTTGTCAATTTTCTCCAGGTCAATCTTGTTTACATACATACTTGCGCTAGAACATCTCGTTCCGATTCAGCTGATCGGTGTGAACTTTTTTTGTGTAAACGGCACTAAAGAAACCAAAATGCATACATACTACGTAGTCAACGCTCAGCATACAACCTCAATGTAATACCAATTGTAGGTGTACTTTAGTGATGGGCGTATGGTAACTACAACCAGACCTGCCAAGGGGTTATAACAACTTTGCTGGAGGTTGATTGAAATTTTGCTTGAGATTGGACAAATTTACTCAAATTTTGCTTGAGGTTCCTGGCGATATCTTCACTAATTATCAAACTTGATATAACCTAAAATATAAGACTTAACTAGTCATATTAAATTAATAAAAAAACATTTTATTTCATGAAAACGATATTACATCGTCTTTATAATAAAGAATACCCATAATAATGTGTACTACGTGACAGAGTGCTCCGCATGTCACTTGACTCATCGTCAACACCGCTAAGGATCATATAACCATGATATAAGCGTAGAAAACTAGGCTTTTGGAAATTCACGACCAAAAAATTCATTTTGATTGAGATAGCTTAAGGCTCGCGTGAGTGCGCGAGGCAGTGGCCAAATGCGAGAGACTCACGCGAGATGCGTGAGACTTGACAGGTCTGTATAACTGAACAATAATCAAATGAAACCAAGTACTAGAGCTCAATTTTGAAAGCTAATTAGTCAAATATGGAGATGTCCGGAAACAGGCATACATAATACCGACCTTAGATGTTACAATATAATGCGTACTACACAAATGGACATACATAACCAATGATAGTACTGTCCTAGCATTTTACAACATAATGCGTACTACACAAATATCAATAAACCCAAGTAATAGATTAAATTGTGACATATAAAAATAACTGCTACAGTGATTTTTCTCAAAGTTTAATATTTAAAACATAAAACCAGTCTTATAACACTCCTAATGATGATGCAATTTTATTTCACTCACAAGAACATCAAAACCATCCACTACTTAGAGAGTTCATTGGAATTGGCCTATCCTAAAATTGCGAATTCAGAAATGGAACATGTTTGGATTGCTATTACTTGAGCTCAAGAATGGAACAGGGATGAGCATGATTTTCAAACCACAAAGCGCTTTAGTCCAGAATTCAACAGCAGAAAAATGGCCCTTTAATATTTTATACAAATATGATTATTGATGGTAATAAAAGACTAGATGCGGGTCATTGTCCGATCATCGATTATGAAAATCAGTTTGATTCCCATCAGAAGTGTGCATGCTATTTCAGACTAGGTTACTACCACTGTAAATACAGAAGTTGTGAACATGAATTCCTGTATACATACCACTGGTATTGTATTGAGCACCTACACACCACTGGTATTGCACTGAGCACCTACACACCACTGGTATCGTATTGAGCACCTACACACCACTGGTATTGTATTGAACACCCATACACCACTGGTATTGTATCGAACACTTGTACATCACCAGTACTGTATTGAGCACCTATACACGACTGGTATTTTATTGAGCACCTATACACGACTGGTATTTTATTGAGCACCTATATACCACTGATATTGTATTAAGCACATACTATTTCCTCTGTAAAACTAAACTTAAAATATAATTCACAGTGCTCAAGCATATTTTGTGAAAACTCAAGTTGAGTCATCTGATAAATTTCCTTTTGTGGTCAACTAAAATCAGACTGAACATTCTCTTAGAATGTTTCCCATCATCAAATCTAGATGTAAAACTTGCAAGATACTATTGAAAAATGACTTGCTTAACAAATTGCATAGCTACAGTAATATTTAGCAAGATATGACTATGATATATCTCACCAAATCATACACAAATGCGATAAAACCAACCCTCTGCATTTTTCTAACTGCAGGTCTCATCACTTTAAAATGCTCTCAACATTGCGATCATTGTTTTTCCTGAATTGCTGGCATAACAGTTACCATGACGATTAAATATTCTTATGAGGACAAGTGCTGTTGAATAAAACACTTGCTTCTAACGATTCTAGATTCCTAGCAATCCTCTCATAGGCTTGGAATAAAACACGCTCTTGAATTAATGGCACCCAATGTAACAGCTGCCAAGTATTCAAATTCAAACACATAGACAACTTAAAACACATGAATACATAATTTACATCAATTCCTGGACCTTCGATCACATACATCCGTCATCGTCAGGAGCATGACGTGCTCCACCATTCAAATTTCACTGCATTCTTTAGTGGTGTTAAGATCACCATGATGTTGGTGTACACCCAAGTCATGTCGCCTCATTGTGTTACTTAGGTAGCTTAGGTTGGGCCATGTCAACAAAGCAACAACAGTTGCATTGTGCTTAACTTCGCTTTCCCTGAAGTTCACCATTTTTTGTCATTTAAACATTGAAAAAGTTTAACATTTTCAATGTTGCATTAAGTCCGTAGGGTCCAGAGTAGTCAGAGAAAGAATTTTGCCAAAACAGGCAGCAGTTACCACTGACCGCGGTTATCACTGACGGCGGTTATCACCGACAGCCATCTCTGTTTACAAATCCCCAAGTACGTAAAGAAGCCAGTCATAAAAGCACAGGCGATATGGCGTGCGTTCAGTAACGCTAGGACCTACGGTAGGACCTAGTTAAAATCCATCCAAAGTCACGTGTTCTCATTTAAAATATATGAAAATATCTCATGTAATTTCGTGAAGCCTTGCTCTTTAGCGAGGTCCTAGTGTTCAGTGCCGAACAGGAGGCTGGCAAGTGCCTACTTGTATTGTTCTTTCAACCAGTATTAAGAATTCATAGAACTTCACTGGTTGGAAAAGTATGAGAGGTAGCGCCTAATAAGAGAAATCTAATATGAGAGCATTGTCAAAATCGACAGAAAAACTTAAAAGCTAAGGTCGACTAACACAAGAACACCTGAACAACCACGGGGGCCCCAATGCCTATCACACCGAAGTATAATAAATGACAAACCATTAAGTGTACCTGAGGAATCGGTCAACAAAAAAACAGTCCTCAAATCAACAAATCTTGAATAAGTTGAGAATACTATGTTGGAAAGATAAACAAATAAGACACTGTAGGTAGTTAATGAGGACATCTATCTTCTTACCATATTTCAGAAGGTTGTGTCAAGGAACAGTAGAGCTACGGCTCCATAAAGGATTGTGAGAAAAATTAGCATTACAGTGCCATCTTGTGTCCGATTTCAACCAAAAAAACAGTCCTCTAAAGAGATACTGACAAAATAAACATTGGGTGTAAATTTCACGTCTATCACACAAAAATGCAACCTGTACCACGAATATGATGATGGACCAACCAAAGTACAGGGAGGAATAAGTCAATAAAAGAAGTCATATGACCTACAAATCTTGAATATATCGAGAACGGTAAGTTGGAGCAACAAATGGGTTCCACAATACTTATAGTGCTTGGTGATATCTATCCACATACCAAATTTCCGACAGACTTGTCTAGAGACACCTGAGATACGGCACAATAAACTCAATTAATTAGAGAGCAGCAATTGAAAAATCTTAAATAACTCAAGAACCGTACAAGTTAATTGCAGTGAAAAATGGTTACTACCGCATTACTTTTAGCTAGATTTCAGCTAAAAACAATAGCCCTCGAAATATTAATGAGACATTTCGTGTATTAATTCATGACGATCAAGCGAAAAAATGCGACATATACAGAATGAGACACCTCTCAGTCAAATGAGAAATATAAAATGGCAGGCATAGACACCATCTTGAATGTAAGTTTCATATGAAAAGTCAACAAATACGCACAATTTTCAAACTAACGTCATTATAAACATATTGCAACCTCTGCTAGAAAAAATAGTTGTGGACAAAATTAAAGGTACCTCAATAAAAAATTTGCAATATTGAAAGTAAGACGTTGAAACTTTGTATCAGTAGCAGTGAGTTGCTTTTTCTATGTGCTGATTATGAATGCAGTGTGATAAAAAATGTGTTTCAGAACTGAGAAGTATTCGAGTACGATTTTGATAACTAAATGTCAGCCATAACCGCCATATTGAACCTGATAATGACAAAAAACAGTAGTCCCCTAGTTACTTGCGAGATCCATGTTGTAGGTAAATTTCATACAGCTGGACAAAAAAAGACCTGCACCATGCTGTCCAAATAGCCAAAGAAAAGAGAGGAGTAAGATACATGGTACAGGGCCAAGTAATAAACAACTTGATGGGCAAAGCAGATACCTGGCTTTCACCAAGTAATAACTAGATGACTTTTTTGCAATGGATATTGGGCAGCTGTGGTGTTGTGTGTCAACAAGAGTGTGTGACATTCTGAACTTATAATAGGACTCTGAGGAAGCTAGAATCAGCAGAAGACAGGTTCTATTTGACAGCAGTTAACTGCACAAAAGAAAATTTTCTGTCAATACACAAATATATGTGTATGTATTTTCACATCCAAGGCTCGTGTTAGCTCCTCGCAATTGGGGAATTCTGAGCAGCACTGGCGATGGTAAAGCTAAGTTTACTCGCCAACATGGTGAATACTTTCGCAACTTGACAATAAAAATTAATTTTGGGAAACCTACTCGCGTGTCGACTCACACTCAGCATGAATCAAGTCGCGATGCGTTACTTCGATTCGGAGTCCTAAAAATAGCAAGCGAATGTTCCATTTCATGTCCGTCACTTCCCCTGAAATCACTCCTACGAAATGTTCAACAGTGTAGGGGGGGGGGGGGG
>NMRA01000173.1:573294-651126 GCA_002633005.1 Phoronis australis | reverse complement strand
CCCATCCATGAGATGGTGCTCAGTGTTGGCGACCCGATTTTGCAAAAAATTTGCTTTGTCGAGCTGCATCTTCGCTGTCTTTGGATGTATTTTTTCTGTTTTTTGTACTACAACTGCCACGCTGCTATATACTAGGCGTTACCACAAAGCCATATAGACGTATTGCAATAATTTCGAAAGTTTTACAATTTCTTTTAAATATATCCACATGATCTATCACCACCGCAGCTCTAATACGATACCAAAATCTTATGCCGCGGATAAATAACAAATACGTTTTGAACAGTTGGCCAATGGGAACTGTGACCCTCTTTACTGTCACCAAAATTTTTCGCAACTCCGCCGTTTTTCAACCGAATTGCATAAAAGTCATACTATTAGAAAGTCCTTTGTCAGCTCTTGATGGTGTATGATTATACCTGAAGTAAAAGATAAATAATTTACTTCATAAATAATTATCATTTCGCATACCAGGCAAGTTTAAAATTAATTTTTTAATTCTAAAAACCAAGATTGTTACCAAAATGCGAAAGATAAAAGAGTGTAATAACGAAATTAAATGGCTGATTAATTAACTAATTATTCAACTAATTTACTGTAAGGTCAGTTAATTTAGGGCATACTACTAACTACTACTACTAACATAAAAAGGAAATGAACCAGTGGACCAGGTGTTATATAAATGACTGATTAAACCATCAGGGAGATAATTTCATTGATTCAAAATATCGTTACTCTGTTACAAAGATTTTAGGTTATGGATCCATCACATTTGCAGTGAATAATTTAGTCAGGCATTCAATGAAGTTCATCCAAAATTATACATCTTCATGTATTTATTGGATCTACGGTGTCGTTTGATACACCTTCTTCATTGAAATTTCAGGATGCAGTGACATTTACAATAATGTGATAAACTAATTACTCCAACAAGCTATCCGAAATTTGCAGATAAGGGTTTTCTGGTAGATAAAAATGGGTGTGTTGTGTAAGTTTGAAATATACTTTGGAGAGCTCATAACATTGGTTGTTGTTTAAGTCTTGGTATAGAAGTTTGGATGTAAACTCATTTCTTCAGAAAGTCTAGTGATACTGATACATGCAGTGTGTGTTACCGTGAACAAGAGACATAAGAACGCATTTTTACGATTGCTAAGTTGCTAAAAAAGTAGACTCAGGAAAATAACAATATTCATTACAAATATACAATGTTATTTTGAACACCTGTTATGCAGTTGCCACTCTTCGCTAATAAAAAATGGGAAAACTGGCGTAAAAGCGGGACTCAGCTCGGGATAAGAAATAGGTCATCTGGGTCTAAGCCAAAACGCAAGGGTGAAATGTTCGCCACAACACACAAAAGCGTCCCGACAGCGTCATTTTTAAAGGAATTTATTATTATTTATAAACAAGTACAAAAACAGACAGAAGTACATCCATCCATTCACGCATGCGCACCTCAGGATAAACCATTCTCGTATCTCGTATAAAGTAAACAACTGCTACATGGAGTTGACGTGATCAATAAAATTTCGCAGAGAAGCTGTCATATACAAAGTTTTTATATGCAATTTATTTTCCAGCATTATAATACTCATAAGTATATGTAACAAACTTGTGAAAATTAGGTATCTTTTTGTGACATCTCTCCTTGTAAATGTACTGTTTGGTTAGTAAAAGCAAAATGTTAAATAGAAAATCGTGCGTCTCATAAAGTCCAAGAATAACACCTTTTGAAGTAGTTTTCTGAATTCTTTCCAAAAATCTTGTATAAGGCGACATTCCCAAAAATGGTGTGACAGCGTATCTGGAGTTTTATTACAAAAGGAATATAGATTAGAATCTCGAAGACGGATTTTGACCAAAAATGTATTTGCTGTAATAATCCTGTGTAGTATTCTAAATTGGAACCATCTAGTGTTGGGATCCTTTTGTAATTTCATAAGGCATTTTCTTCCACTCTAAACTATCTCCTAACTTTATTTCCCATTTACACACTGACTTAGAAGGTTTCTTAACATCATCAAAGAATGAACAAATATGTCTACAACCCCTCAAATCTTTCCATTGGTAAGTAATTGCTAAAGGCATCCAAAGAGAGTAGACATTAACACTTTTAAATTAACTTTGAAAAAAATAGACTTTTCTGAAACCTTCGTAGAACAGAAACAACTTCATTATATTGTACAAAGCTGGTTTTTACATCGAACCCATTTATTATATGGTTTAAGACAACGGCATTTTTAGTCGAATGGGAAATTGTGGGTACCGCAAAAACTCATGAAACGTCTAACTTTTTTCTTTTTAGTAGAAAGCAGGGGAAAATAGGGATATGTCGCCTGGGAAATTACAATAGTATATCATAATCCGTCGGGACATTTTGTTGATGTGACGGGGTGGCAGGAAAATCAAAAAGTGGAACAATCCGCCAAGAGCGGTACAATTGACAAGAGCAATGTACAATGTCAGGTGTTTAGTGCAATAGGACCAACCATGAGGCCTGCGCACGTCTGATGCACCGCAAAATTAATAACATCAGACCACCCGAATTCTTTTTAACACAAAGTATTGGATTGCATTTTATTTACAAGGTAAACTTCTCATTTTTTAATTTTATTTCACGGGTATAGTTAATTGCTAAAGAACAGTACTGATCAAAATCGAATTAATTAAGTTATCATTATAGAAACAACTAAAAAGATGCATACATACACGCGAACACACTTAGCTTCGCAAATGAATTCACGTCGAGTAGTTTTTCGAAAGTTACGTAAACACACCCGTTAGTAGGGCCTTATCTTTTCATTTATTCAAGACAAGCAATGAGAAACCAAATGTAACTGCTTTCCTAATAAAAATGTAACATGATTTTAACTAAAAATGTCTTGATGAAAAACTATTAGCATGTAGTTTCATAAGTTGTAGAAAGTTGCTCTACCAGAGTTGAAAAGACATCAGAGGGCACCCTATTAACAGCATCCAGCACCAACGCCACAGATCAATGTATATAAATAATGACCAGTGTAATCGTCGCACAGTAGCGTGCAGAGGTTTGGTGATGCTCGGGAACATTTTTTATTGGATGCCATTCTTTACTCAAATGTATAGACCCTAATACTAAGAAAAGTAAAAAAATTAAAGATTTAACAAAACATGGAATCTTTATTCAATTTAACTACAAATCAGTCACAATTTCAAAAAGTTTATTTACAGTGATTGGATGCCCCCCGGTGTGAATGCCCGGGACCGTCGGCCCGCCTCTTCGTCCCCCCACCTTTTGCAAGCTACTGTTGTCGCGTTTGTTGACTAATTTTTCCGACAAGCCCGGGCTGTCTGGATCCGTACCTCAAGAGTCTCGCTTGATAAACGAAAACGGCAAATGGAAATGAAGTAATAACATAAGGCATTATTTTATAATTACAACACTCATCAAAACTCAGTCGAGCAGACAATCGAAAATTCACAGTGCAAACTCTCACACAGAATCTTGGGGTCGTAAACGGAATCAGAGGCCGTAGTCTTTGATAGAATACGTAGGTCACCTGCGGTGGTTGATATTGCAAGGGTGGAGTCTTATAGCCAGATGTTATAATTATTATTATGCAGTTCCTTACTGCGCTTCTGCTGGTCCAGATCATTCGCGCTACAGATCGCATTCTTCCGTCGGATCTTCATGAAATTTACAATCATCGCTTATCTCGTGGAAAGATGTAATTCTTTAGTGTCCAAATTTGGCTAATTTGGAAGCATATCTCACAAATGGCCGATTCATGTGACAAACTGTTATGTACTTAATGATGTACATGTACTGTTCTCCAAAACGCTGTAGGGATACTAGAGGTCTTAAAATTCCCCTTTTGCACGAGGAACTATCAAATAATAGGATTCTACTGATTTGTACGAACAAAATAATAAAATTGAACATTAAGAAAAAGAAAACGAATGATGATTTAGAAAACTATAACAGTGCTTTGAAGTGGCACAGAACGTGAAAAACAGACTAAATTACATCATTCAAAGTAGTTCTGCGCCACTGAAACAGAAATCAAACTGTTCACCAGGCATTTTTATGGTTTGTTCGCAAAGATTTGGAATTTCTGTTGACGCAAAGCATTTTTCCTTTAGCTTCAAATTTAAAAAACGACCTGTCACCTGTCACTTCGTCGAGTTTTCTCCCACACGGCAAAGCACCTCTCCTTATTTGTTATGGCAAAACATACAGACGTATCACAATTCTCTTTCATGGAAAATGAGATCTTTGAATTTTGGTGTAAACCAAAAATGTCGGTTTCAAACAGCAACGAGGGCGTCTTCTAAGTTTGAGCGCATATAAATTATTTGGGGCAGAGAATTTGAAAACTGTATTGGCATGAAAGAGTTTTTATTTCGTCTGTGCTTCCAAAATAATGAATCTGACAATTTTTTTTCTAAAAATTCGTGCAATATTCAGAGTGAATAACTCTCACGTTAGCATCCACAAGTAGATTAGCTACGATCTGTTTGAAAGGTATTTTTTCTGAGTTTTCGCGTTCCTTGCCTCTTTGGCCTTGAATATTTATATCAAACAAATTTGGTTATGTTCTTGATTTCGTTGTTTTGCTATGAATATATCTTTATTTTTTTGCTAAATTTCACTAAAGAGACATAGTCACGTGACCCAATTAATGGCAATCAAATTCTACAGGCTATCTTTCAGAAAATATATCATTTTTTCTGAGATAAAAACCAATACTTCTGTAGAGATTTCGCTGACTACACGAACTTATTATAATGTCCTACATCGCCAGTTGTTATATTGTGCGTTGAAAGACAAATCTAAAATTTACACTACGTAATTTTTAGGCAATTCCAGTGGTAACGCACGCAGATATGTGTTTTGGACGGACAAGTGGTAAAGCATGGGAGATGGGACACACCACGGTGCCCTAACAGGGGCGGCGCAGCACTGAAATAAGTGGGGCGGGCGGGGCTAAATAAGTAGGGGGCTATGGCCCCCTAGCCCTCTATGGTGCGCCGCCCATGCCTAACCCAACAACTTATAAGCAATAATTCGACTTAAACGTGAATTCTGGGTCATTCCGGAGGTAAACTGTGTGAAACTTGCACTAAGAATAGCAGAAGTCTTTGTTTATGATTGCCAGGACATCGTACGTTTAGCATGGATTAAGGTGCTCAGCATGCATGTACTGCCTACGTCTGACAGTCTTGATCGACACAGAGAGTTTCGTACCAGCAAATAACAATTTTGAAAAGAATTAATAATCTTGGAATTTTGCGGGAAAACTGTCCATATTTTTATTGTTATACTACCGCCGGGAACAGTAGTTTTGTGTAATTAAAAAATAGTCGTCTGGAGTTTCCTTTCTGTCGATTCCGGTGGATGCTGTTTTTTTGTTTAGTCCCACATATTTGGTTGTTTGGACACCAATGTCTTGGTGCTTCACATGAACAGATATGATTTCCATGGGCAATTTGAAGTTTTTACTACTTTACCTCGTCAACAGTTAACAGTGTTGAACGTAAACAAATCACTCAATTGTCAAATATACGTCATAAAACGTGTGTGTTTGTTTTCTAGTAATGTTTACTCTATGAAATGTCCAGTCGTCCTGCGACGCTCTCTATAGGTGAATTGCGAGACGACGGAAGGACAGACTCACTGGTGGTACAAAATGCTGATTTGATAAGTCAGAATCAACATTTGAGACAGCAAATAAGACTTCTTCGCGAGAACACGCGCTTAAGAGCGGCTAGATTAATAACGGATTTGGTATCGTGGCTTGATACAAGCAGAGAGAACGCTGGTAAGCATTCAAATCGAATATTCTTGAAGTTTCAATAAATATGACTAGGTACAGAGATGGCGCACACTACGGTCTGCCAAATGAAATGTGTTGCCCAGGACGTTTTTGCTTGGAAATTTGCGATTTACGATTAAAATTATCTTTCCTTAACATATCATTTTCTTCCTTCCAGCAAAGCAGTACACGGACAGAAGGGACACGTACAATTTGAGTGACTACGAGTCACCAGACATGACTCGCCAAACCGCTCCTGTCACTATCTCTTTAGACAATTCTTCACGCAGTACATATGGCAATCAAATCAAGACTAAACTTGAAGGAGATGACATACTTCAAGAAATCACCACAACAATAGATCCGGCTGAGACAACAACCATACATTTTGACCCGACGGGTAAAACGGGTCCTTGCATCTCCAAGTCGCCATCGACTGCATCCGGTAACAAGAGTGGTCGTATGCTATCAAAAACAGCAGACGATTGGGATAACACGTGTCCTTACTTGAACTCAGAGCGAAGTGTAAAAGTTCAGAAAGGATCCCAGTTTCAGACTGTCTCCGGAATATACAAGCACGGAAACTCATGGTCGAGAATGAACGTGACGTCTGCTTTCAAGCCACCGTACACGTCGACGCCAAGAAAATCACCCGGACGTCAACCGCAAAGCAACTACTCACCAATGTCGGCACTGTCGCGTAAGAAAACAATTGTGTTGTTTGTGGATCAAATAATTTGCAATTTGAAGCGGCTATTATCTCGCTTTCTATCAGAGAAGCTAATTTTTTATTTATAACACTTACACTTGCATTATTTAAAACTGATTTGATCCTAACTCTGATGAGAAATGATTTTTGGGTTTGGAAATAACGAAAAGCGTGTTACTGTTTGCGGCCATGCCCGGCGCTTGCACGTGACCCACCGTAATAAGCCAACTCAAAGAGCCTGGGGCGTGTTCCAACAAAGTGACTTAAGATTTGTCTGAACTTCCAAAATTTTAAACTTCTACAGCCAGTACGATAGTCAAAATTAAAACAAAATTTAATTCAAACTTAAGATCTCTTTCTTGAATCGGCCATGAGACACAATTTTAATTGAAAGTTTTATCTTAAAATTTACAAAATTTAAGGTTTGTCTTGGCTAAGTCAGTTTTGCTGGAATGGGGCCCTGGTCTCAAGCAACAATTAAAATTTGGACTAAGAAAGAATTTCAGACCAATGTCATAACTTTAAGTGGTCTGAATCTACAGTAATTCTGTGACGTTAGGTGGGCTTACAGCCGCTTTAAAATAAGCAATTGCTTCAAAAGGCGCACGAAAGTTAAATCCTGTCAATTTTGCCGGAAATAGAGTTATTGTACAAACACACGACAAGTTTCATTGAGTTATTGTCCAAACACACGACAAGTTCCTTGAGTTATTGTCCAAACACGACAAGTTTCCTTGAGTTATTGTCCAAACACACGACAAGTTTTCTTGAGTTATTGTCCAAAAACACGACAAGTTTTCTTGAGTTTTTAGAGGCGAGAAAGCTTCCAGGCATTCATTCTGCATGACAAATTTGTGAGTCCATGAAAGACACCACAAACGCGAGTCGCTAGTGCGACATTTTGCTAAGGAATCAACCAGCTGACCCGGTGACCTGAGCACAGCATCAACCGACAACAGGGGGAAAGCATACCCCGTTTTTTATCGACTGAACTCACTGTCGTCCGAGTACTGCGCCACAAATTACGTGGTCTTGTTGAGACTATTGTTTTAAAATGCCCAACAACATGCAGTTAAGCAATCCATTTAAGCTAATTTCTATGAAATCTGAAAAAACGAGATTTGATGACCCGGGTCTGCTGACTAGTGGTGTGCTTTGGACAATGAGAAGGTTGACGGACACGCAGTTGAAAAACTATTAATTTTCTTGAGTGGTTCTAAATTAAATTTCTCTGTTTTAGTTTTGTGAAACATGGTGGTTCATTTGTAATTCTACTACTAAAATGATTTTCTGTAAATATTCTACGTAGAAGAATGTCCGTGTGAACAAATTTTGTCCGCCGGGAGACGATCAACAAGTGCGAAACCAAAAACCCCATCGCCTCGCTTCAACCTTGGTAGGTCAAATGTGAGAAATGTGCAAACAATTGTCTACCTATTATAAATACAGAGTACTGCCACGTTTCTAAAAGTTTGAGTTTCCGACCTCTTTTTGCAATCACAAGTAATAACCCATTTAGTTATCTCACTAGTGAGATTACATTTTGGCGGGAAACCGAGACCGGCCTCGAACCCGGGACTTTACCACTACACCACTCAGCGGCTGACCTCATCGAACGTGAAATAGAGTACTTAAATGAGCACGCGCAACAATTGCATGTTCAGCAAAGGGCATTGTATCAACATTTATACGCTATGAAAAATAAGACGCACAATTTCCATAAAAACGATATTGTAATTCAGGGAAATTTTTCTCTCGTGTTCTCTCACTTGTAAATCACCGATCTCCAATTTGAATGCGTGTATCGTGTCGTCGGGATCTTTTGACTTGAGCATAATACTCAGTTACTAGTGGTAACCTACTTTAGCAGACGATATTTTCCCGGTCGAAGCTTAGCGTGATAAAATGTGTAGTAAGCTATAATAGTTGCTAAACCTTAATTTATAGACTCACTTTATTTCTACTTTGTTTAAATTTTCAATTGCTTTTGAGCAAAAGCATTATTTGACAAAAATAGCTCGGCTTTTCTTAAAAGGTCACGACCTGCGACCCCGTGCCTCTGACATAGAAAGTAGTTACAAAGCCGAGGCAAGTCGAGAAATGTAGATCGATTCATTGCAATGTTTCTAGTTTAGTATGTGGTATAAATAGATTATTACATGTTCTCAGTCGTTATCCCCCTTATCTAGAACCCTCGTGGATTTTGTAGAATTATCACCCTGGGGGCTAACGCCCCCCTCGGGCGATAATTCTCCAAAATCCACTCGGGCTCTAGATAACGGGGGATAACGACATCGCCATGTAATAATCTATATGTGTACGTTCTGTGTTAATACAGCGTGTTACTATGTTGTATCCGAGGGCCAAGCCCGAGTTCAAATACTGTTGCATATCACGAATCGAGATATAATAACACACTGGTACCAACACTTACGTTGTACAACCTATTTATCCTATGGGCCCCAATGAGAATTCTTTAAAGAAGCGGGTTTACACGGATTGCTCCGCTTGTTTTGGTGTCATTTGTCATCTTTTATCAATGATGATCGCAGATCGCGTGACACGTATACGTGCACGCAATATTTTATGAATGAATTTTTTTGCAGCCTGCATGTCACGGCAGTCAATTTACACCAGCTACAGGCTTGGGGCCGGTTGCATATCTGCGATTTTCAGTATTTTCGTCAGAGTTTGTATTGAGCTAAATCTATTTCTAAGTTAAAGTTTGCTTACATTTCTGACGATTTTCTTGACTTCGTTGAGTAATATCTGTGCAGGACACCCAGACGTTGTGGCTGATGCACGCTTCTTAAAAATGCTCCTTGCGCGCGGTTCTTTTCATTTTTATGTAGAAAGTATTCCGAAATTTGTCGTAAAATTGACAAAAATACAGTGTTTACAGAAGTTGCAGTTTTGGTTTTGGGCTGGACTATTTTGATTGTTTTGAGAACGAATTTAGAAATTAACTCACATTTGACCGTAAAGAACCTCAACTAGTGTAGTGCAATAGGTGACCAAAAGGAGCCATGCATTGGTAATGAAAATTCCTTTCCTAATCCCAAATATATTGTGACAAGTTCGAGATTGTTTTGTGATTTAAGTGTTCTGCTCAGGTGCAAAATTTCACGGTATATTAAGAAACATTGTCAACAATATTTTTATTTCACTTTTTTGGCGAGAAAGATGGCATCCGTATTCAACGCGCGTTGAATACGGAAAATCCATAATCAACGCGCATTGAATATGGAAAAGTAGTTCTTCCATATCAAACCACAAACTACGACTTACTATGGCCATACAATTATGCGTATAGGATAAAGCGTGTTACTACGTTGTATGCGTTCTGTGTTAATACAGTGTGCATATGTTGTATACGTTCTGTACTAAACAATTCGTAAATAAATATAATTACAGGGTGTGCCAAAATGTTAAAACATTTCTGATTGCACACTATTTTTATACTTTCATTTTTTTTTCTCAAAAATATCGCAGAAGCAAGAAGTTTTTGTATGAGACCCATAGTTTGCTGTTTGTCGTTATTTTTGAAGCAGATCATTTATTAAAGTCGTTTCCATTCCATGGGCCTCACCTCTGAATCACAATTGTTACGGGTACACAAAATTTTGTGACACCGCGTCGCGGTCACGCATATGTAGAACAATCCTCAGAATGTCTCGACAGGTAAGTGTTTGCCTTCAGAGTCTCTATTGTTTGAGGATCGTGGTTGTAGACTGTTGACGTTTAGAGACCCTAAAGGAAATAGTCGGCAGGGGGTAGACCAGGGGAGTGTGTCGGCCCTGACAAGAGATGAGCCTATCTCTAATGCTGCTGTAGGTATTCAAGTGAAAATTTCAACAACCTGTTGATAAATTCTTGTCGATCCCCTGCTTTCTCATCAGGGTTGCTGCGGTAGATTTCAACATTAGTTTTTCACATAGCCAATATTAAGCTTAAAGATGCTATGTCTCATTAAAACTGTGAATATTTATATTTCAAGCAAGCCCCACCTAGTGACTTCCTGGGGAACTGTTTGTAGAAGTATAATCAGGAAAAGAAACAATTTAAAGAAAACACCATAACTGATACACTTAAAACTACATGCGAGCATATAAAATCCTCATAATTCCGAATAGTACGCACTCGTTATTTGATAGTGAAAAAAAACAAATAATAATGTGCCTTAATTGTTTAATTAGGGTAAGGATGAAATATTTCCATACTCATTTACATAAAATAGTCTCGCAAAACGAGACTTTTGTGAAATTTTAATGGTAACTGGTTCTCGGATGGTTTTTGGCAAACCGGAAGACCCGGGGTTGTTTGTTAACCAATTCCTTATTTGAAAATTCACAATTTAATAAGACATAGCGTCTTTAAACTGTTTAAGACTATGACACAAGCTCAAAAGGTGGGTCTCTCGTGGTATGGAGAATCCCATGCGACTGACACATTCGGAATAATTTCATTTGCGAAGGCTTTGGGGCTAAACTTAAGTTTCATGGGCATCGCAGCACTGAAATATGTGGGGGGAGGGCTATAGCCACTCAGTCCCCTATCGCATGCGCCATCCACGGACATGGACGGCGCAGCAATGAAATAAGTGGGGGCTATAGCCCCCCCCCCCTCCCACAGCCCCCTATGGTGCGCCGCCCATGAGCTGCAGCAACAGACCAGTAAAGAAAAGGATAATAGTCCCAGTAGTGGTGAAGTATCTTAGCTCTGAAGGCAAGCATTCGTGGTCACATATTTCAATGTGTGATTCACATACGAGTCGCAGACTTTGAAATTTAAAAGAATATTGAGAAATATTGACAAAAGCCCGTTCGTGAGATTTTTTGCGGATTCCTTCCGGAACCAAAATGGCGAAAAAATATCGCATGACCGCAAAAATTGCGGTATTTTCGATCTCCCAATTGTTGTGGAATTTATTGTGAGAAAAAAAGCAAGCTCGCGGAAAAGGTAAATGTATCCAAGCGCGCATAGGTATTCCTGATATTTGTACAAGTTATCTAGTCAATGTCACTTTCGGCGGTATCTTTGAAAGGTCTTGTCTCCGTTAACACATACACGCGATATAGTTATTTCAAAGTTCTGGACAGAATAGCACACACAACACGGCACATTTTTCAGTTTTATTTGCGCATTTCAAGCTATGTGATGTTTGTGTATGCGGAATGGGGGGTCTACGTGCTGAAAAAAAAACAATCCATTAGGTATTGACTCATAACGTGTTGTCGAAAATAGCTTTTGCCTGTGAGAGTGTGCGCTGGAAGACCATCAACTCTCGCAACTAACTATTCAAACTGTCGCAATCCTTAAATTACGACAGTTAATGCATACTTGGAAAGCATAAAGTATAGGATTTTTCATTGTGAAAATTTGTGGAGTTACACAAACTTGCGACAGTTTGTACAGACCTTCGAAGCACAAACAGGCTTGAGCCAGTCATCATTGCAACGGTTTGCACAGACCTTCGAAGCACAACGCGAGTCAGTCATCATTGTTAATATCATTTATTCTTACACCGTTTTTGCCGCTTCAGTGTCTTTGGATAGTTGTTATTCCACCCAACATCACAATTTCCGCCCACGTCGGCATTCTGACAACCATAACTCTTGCTTTTCGTCAGATGTAACCACAGTGTACCGTTAAATAGTCAACAATACCTTTCTCTTCAATGGCGTTTATCGCTGGAGGAAAGCCGCCTTGTCCGGCTCCGGGCGCCCCGAATTTTTCCACTTCTACGGTCGTCTGCTATTTCGATGGGTGACAAAAGCATCCAGTCTCCAACAGGCGAACACTGGTGTACAAACCGTAACTGCAACCAATTGCGTTTTGATTATAAACTGACAATTTGAGCTTCGAAGATCTGCACGAATCATCGCAGCTTGACAGTTACGACAGTTTGTGCAAACCCCTTAACTTGTCGCAAAGAAAAATTACAATTATTATTTCGAAGGTCTGCACAACCGGCGCAGTTTGAGGATTACGACAGCTTGTGCAGTTGATTGCTTGTGGTCAATGTGGTGTAAAAAAGCCTAACTCGACAAGTAAACTCTGTCTAGGCCCAAAGAATTGAGTCGAGTTCAACGTTTATTCACTTCAAAACCGAGCACCATCACCTGTCTTCGCACGCTCAGAAAACATTAGTATCATCAGAAAAACCAAAGCAAATAAATTGATCTTTACGTTGTTTCCTCTACACACGATATATAAGTTCACCTTTGACACGTGGCATGCAAAAATCTTTGAAGTTGTAAGTCGCTTATTTATTATGACGTCATTTTGGACCCAATCAAATAAAATCAAAATGTCGATATTAATTAGGCTGGAGTGAGGTAGCGCTGTGAACTGCTAAGCACTTCGAAAATTCTTACCTGGCCATGTGCCTGGTCAATCTTAATCACCCTTTCAACTCATGCACGCACCCAGCCTAAAATATAGGGAGGCTCGAATTTTTCGATATGCAGACCTTATAGAGGAGAAAATCAAGGCGGACTATAACAAAAAAACTGGCCCACTAGGTTCAGGCTCAGCAATTGTGCATCCGCGGCGACTTACCGTGGATTTTGTGGACTTTTGTCTCGTTTACTCGGACTTTGTGTTTCACTGAGGCAGACCTTTTTGCCCAATTTTCCAAATTGGGAGATTCGTTCGAGCCCACCGAGCCCCTCCCTCCCCCTCGGTGCGCCCATGCAACTCCCCGGGAACATACAATGGGTGCAACCATTGTCAGAGTACTCAGAGTAGGTTAATCCAAACACATAATTTTGTAACAATTTCAAGTGCTAAATTCCCCCGAGGTCATCAGAATAGAAAGAAATCAAATTTTTTTTGAACACGTAATGTGCATTTCAATTCCTATCTGTGGGTCCAAATCGCGCCATATTTGTGGCAGACACGTCATGACAACTGAATAGGTTAACTGAACAATCTATGGTTTTGATTTGAAAAAAATCCATCTTTGGCCTGGGCAAAACGTTTCCATGTCATAACTGACGTTTGTCTTGCCCATTTGTTATGACATGGACAAATTTACAAAATATTTGAATACTATTTCTAATTTCAACTAAAGGATTACTTTACGTGTAAACCATTGAGTGAGCCTCCGATGACTGCCACGACTAAATGAAGCACAGTTTCATCCCTACATCGTTCAAAACACGCATTTTGGTGGTTTTTATAGAATCAATCATTATAATACAAAACATGAGCAACAAAGTGTTCAAATTGCATTTCACATGAAAACCTGATATCAAGCTCATTGCAACTTTAACCAATCACGCCGCATTACAGAGAATCAAAATTTGTTTTAAATTTGCTCTGTGTCAAAAAATTTTCCGTTCATTTAGCAATCGTGTTATTTAAAAAACGGCGAAATATTTTATCAACTTTGATTTCGTTTCGAAATTCTGCATGGTTTTAATCTGAATGTTCAGGTCAAGGCAAATGAAAACATTCATACTTTCAGAGCCTTCCTTCTTGCCCGAAAGAAAAGACGACAGTCGCAAAGGCAAAAGAGATAAAATTGAGAAGCGTGTCCTTGGGGAGATAGCTTTTCAGTTGGACAGAAGAATATTGAGCTACATTTTCGTATTACCGGGAGCTGTAAATAAAACAAAACGGCGGTTTTACGGATTCACAATTAACAGCATACCAGACTTGATAAGGCTAGAAAGTTATGACTCAGACGCTCTGACTGTTGACGAAAAGAAAAAGGTAGGTTGAACAAGTTGCGCCACCTCTCGCCCACAGCAGACAAATGCTTATTTCGTGTTTATGATACTTTTTCTTTAAGAAACATGGAACACGATAACTTGTAAAAATACCTTTTAAACATATCGTGGTGAATCTATTTCTTGGGAATATTGGCGTGAGAGTTATTCACTTTGAATATTAAATGGATTTCTAGAAAAAGTCGCGGTCAGCCGATTCATTACTTTTGAAACATAAAACGATCAAAATTAAGTCTGTTCGCCGGAACGCGAGTTTATTGAGGCTTAATAAAAGATTTGTTTCCTCTTAGGAGCTCTTGTCTCAGCGTTATTCGGAGGTACTTTGCTCGCTAGGACGCTACGGTTACCGGTTGCCGGACCATGCCGACTTCTCCATACGGATGGTCAACAAATATGGCCTCCTGAACGTAGCTCCTGACAAGTACCCGGATGTAACACTGGAGCTGAACTCTGAAGATTGTCTCCGGTACTTGGTGGACAAACACGCGTCACCAGCGGAGAGAAATAGTTTGCTAATTCTGCTAGATTGTTTGGTGTATCTATCAAGGAGAGATGGTCGCCCGTTTTTCATGTGGTAGTTGTGCTGTTTTCAATACAATATTTTTGTAATATCTGCAAATTATGATTTGCACAACTTATCAAGACTTACAATTCCCATCAATTCCACTGATTTTCAAGGATTAGAAAAGTCTCTTTTTAACCCTCAGCTTCAAAACAATACCCTACGATCACCATTCGGTCCATGTCCAGACAGACTCCGCCATCTAATGAAATTCGCTTGAATTTTGAAAGGGTAGAACTTCGTAGTTTTGAAGCCAATTTTGGAAAAATAGGCACCTTATCTTAAAGCCGGGTCGTGTAACGTTAAATTTTGAGGGTCATTTTCAACGTTAAAATGATCCTGCGTGTGAAAAATGACCCCACGTGAACAACGTAAAAATTGACCCTAACTGAGGATTATTTTCCAACAGTGACAGTTTAAAACTGTTCAGGCAAGTCGGTGAAATATCGAACCTCTCGCGTGAACAGGGATTTAAGTTTTACATTTTGTATATCAAAGAGGCCTGGGTGTAGTGGGTGTTTGGGTGAACAAATCTGACGCTTTGTGAGACAACTGTTGAGACAAGCAGAGAAGCAAGTTTCCGAGTGAGGGGAGCTTGCGATGTTGAGGATGACGAATGAAAGGCGGAAAAGCTCGGAGGCAATGTTTGATAAACTTATGTTCACTGTGATTCCAAATGTGAATGTCGCCAATGCTCAGTGATTTACCAACTAAGGGAGGGCGAGGGCGCACCACTCCGGGAATAGCACTACCCTCGCGAATTGGAGAGAAAGTGTCGGCGCATGAGCTGTCTCAGATATTCCTTTTGACGGAGAGACTGTACTTTGTATTGTAACCAATTTCGCCAACTTGAACCCAAATCTGATGTTTATCTCTGGAAGCAGTTTCACTGATGTATGATCCATGTGCATCACGGAACATATGCCGAACATAAAAAGATATTTTCTCAATCATTAGATGTTAATAGGATTGCCACGGATAATTGAATAAATTATTTCCAGTCTGTGATGTGCTAACAATTAAATTGCTACACCTTGTATGTTAGTTATTTTTCATTTTTTATGAAACAAACGCCTGATAGAAAGATCAATCAGAGATCTAAGCCCAATAGTTCGCTTTGAAACTTAACCCATGAATCTCTTTTGAATTGGTAGTACGTCGCTGAGAAATAAATTATGGGCAAAAGCGGGAGCTAGAGCTTTCGTTTTGTGGACTTTAGTCAGGAAAGTCAAGCACTAGCTTTCGGGAGTTAGTTACAGACCTTTGGCTTTTACTCAAGTTTCGACAGATAATGTTTCGCCATGCAAAGCTATTTTAGTGTCTGCGAATAGCACCCGCGGTTCCTCAGAACGAAACAAATTGACGGGATCAGATCCGGCCTTAACCGTTCCTCACAGTTAGTCGCAACAACCATATTTTGCGCAGCCACAGCGGCAGTCCAGTAAGTAAAAAATCACTCAGGATGTGAAAAGCACAGCTGTTGATGACACATCTTCAAACTAACACAATCGTGAGACGCATTTGTGGAGATATTGAAATATAAGATACGGCACGCAACACACGCTGGGTATCAAAACTACCCAGGGTAACCTACGCCGTTACCTATCTGGGTTTGATACGCATCGAGCACGACGCAAGTAAACTGAACTTTAAAATCACGCGTGGTTTATTGTGAAGATTGATGAGAAAGTCCCGAACACCAGAACCATGGTGATGACGAGGTGTCGTACTGGTAAGATTCTGTTAAATACCTTCGCCACCTTCATCACATTTGCTTGTGCTGGTGTTGCTGGACTATACATTCATATTGTTGGTATTGATATAATCGTCTTGAAAATAAGTAAACGTACATAGAATTCGTAAAATACATTTGATCGAATCAGGTTTCTTGTGCAGCGCTCTTTCCAAAACAAGTACCATAGTAGTACTTTTTGGGGTTTTAGAAGGTTGAGAAGATCATTTTTTTGTAATTTCAAGTCGATTGATACCGTTTCATTTACCAGTCTATTTATCTCTAGTTGATTGGTTTGGATCCATGTATAGCATATGTCAATACATGAGACAATTATTAAGCGACGAAGAGATACAGTCAATATATCGACCAGTATAGCTTAGTAATGGACTCGTAGGAAAACCGTGAACCAGTAAGTCTGGCGTTATTTACCTGTATTTAATGAACTATAGTTTACAAGGGTATGGAGAGTTGTATATTCATTTTTCCACATAATTAAAAGAGAGGTCCCCTGTCAGACGTTACAGTTAGAACGGTAATCTGCATTCTTCGCAAAATATGCGGCGCCCCATGTGCTTGTCAAATGCGAATAGATAAATTGGACAAATAGTGGGAATTAGACATTCCGATTAGGGGTCGGGTGTGAATACTAGCTAATGTAAACAGATTTGCACGATAAAGGGCGTTGATATCGTTTTTGTATCTCGTTGTATCTTTTTGATTTTACTTACCGAGTCAAGCGGGTCACCCATTGCGAAGACATTAAGTATGTAAATACACCGCGTGCCATGACCATGACGTTTATTGGCTCACGAGGACATTTCCTTAGAAACCAATTGTGGTTGCCTGGTTCGGATCCAGGATTTTGAGTTAAGGAGGGGTACGCAGGGCAGAGTATTAGCCAGGATTTTGCCCGTCAGACATTCGCACCCCCAAACTTCCAAATGGAATCTGGGAGAATTTTAGGGGGGGACATGGCCCGGCCCCTCTAAATTCGCCACTGGTTGCCCCCCCCCCCAGATCCGCCACCTGAACATGTGCGCCTGCTGCCCGCAGTATTAAATGCATATTTAGTAATGTTTTGTGAAAATAAAAACCCCCCTTTTAATAACAGTATTATAAAATAAGCTTGCTTATAGGACTGAAAAGGTTCGCAGGACGTCTCATTCATCACACATGTTATTAATCACAAGCGTTTAGTAGGCTACTTTCCCAGATCTCAAACGTGTTCACTGCTACTCCTTAACTTTGGGTGTAGTCCGATTTTGGTGTCCCTAAACTGTCGCCATTTCAAATACTTTGGCCTCTTTTCTGTATCTTAATTTTCTACTAGAAGACCATCGATCTACTGAAAATGCAATTAAGTAATGCCGTCCGGTCACTTGAGATCACCTGGGATACAACACCACAGTAATATCGTGTCACACCCCAACTTAAAGATAAAATCCTAAGTTGAGAGGATGTTCACATGCTATTGGAGCAACCTTATCTGTGAAGCAGTTTAATTACAGTTTTAGGTTTTTATGATGCACATTAGTACACTGACAGTATCCCAACTATGTTCAGATGTTTAGTATAGACATCTCGAGTTGTTTTGTAAATAGCACAACACCAATAAATCGCTATCTTTAAACCCCCAACCTAAGTATCTTTCCGCGGGTATGAGGTCACATGTCAAAATTTAGACTCGTTTCCTTATACGAAAAGTTGATGTTTTGGTAAACACTTTCAGTATGTTTTGTCAGATGTTTTGCACAACTGCACGCGGTGAAACCACAGTTCGATGTTTTGACACCGGATTAAGGCCTACGTATTCAAGAGTCTACACTGTGTTGACTTCATGACTATACCTGCATCTACTTACAATCAACACAGTCGTGCACTCAATTTCCCCATAAAGACGAGCTAATAAAAATATTCATTAAAAATTTTAGCCAGCCACAATAGTTTCTCAGACTATAGTACATCAAACACAAGGATCTCGCTGAGGAAGTTAATGTGATCACGTGCGGTAAAGCGTCGCAAGTCAGTGTGTGTTTTGCTAGATTCTTGGCTCTACGGAACGCACGCATGGGTTACGTTACGTTGACCTAAGTAACTCGCGACAAAACTTAGTGTGATCATGCGCTTCGCGTTCAATGGCTGGCGATCTTTCTCGAGGTCTTGCGTGATACTGTGTGCCAACTGCGTTTACGCTCAAATATCCAGGCTCAGCCGGGTGAGAAAGTTTTACCCCAGTCACCAAAAAACATCCTATGGACTGGGCCCTATTTGTCAATTTCACTGCTTAAACTGCTTTTGAATGGTTTGCGTTTAAGAACAAGTAATGGGTGTCAGTAGAGGCACCGTGGACATCGGGACGCGAAGTTAACCCAGTGAACGCAGGGTTCTTGCAACTACGGAACACAGCCCCTGGGTTATGGCGATATGAGATCCCAATTTCCCTGCAACGTTTGTACTTCGATCATTACTAGAGGTAATACGACCACAACCCTCGGGATCGAACTGAGAGAAATGTGCTGTGTTCAAAAGACCTACTTAGGTCTACTGCAAAATCACGCGAAAATGTAGTGAAAAGTAGTGTTTTGCGGCAAGGAAGCTTACTATATAGCCTATCGTAGCGAAATGCCAGACACAGAAGTGAATGGTCGTTGAGGTTGAAGTGTTTTTAAGTTGTCATTAAAATTATAGAAGTGAATTCAATGTTTCTGTTCCACTAAAGCGATGAATTTTCGCCGCAAAGTGCAAGCTAATGTTGAATGTGTCTACGGCAGTCGCAGCCCTTCCACGGTAGACTAGGACCTCCGAGCAAGACTTCGCGAGATATTTCCGTGTTTTCAACGAGAGCACGTAGTTTTGGCTAGATTTTTCTCGCCGTAAGACAGCTGGTTCAATAACAAGTTGCCGGGCTTGTCACGGGGCGTCACTTTATGCGCCGAGCATGCCCTCAATGTTTGTTCATTCTAAGATCAGAAACCTTTTAATTCTTGTCCGAGTGTGCATGGAACAATTTGAGACCAGAACAAATTAAGAAAGTAAAAGAACTATATAAAACGAAGGCTGTTTTGCGGAGTGCAGCACAGCGACACTGATTCAAACTCAGCCTTTGTGGGATGGAAGCTGTAATAAAATCAGTAGGACCAAGAAACCAGCAAAAAATGTACGCTTGAAAGGTGATATAAATCCGTTTCCAGGCCACCAGTTTCAATTTAGCTGGCAAGTTAATTCTAATATCCAGTTTAAATTTGTTTTTGACGCCCAAAAGACGACGAAATGTAGCAGAAAATTGAGTTTAAGATTAGGAATACATGTGGAAGCTCAGGAAAAGAATGCGGCTACTGAAGCATCTCAATGAGACGGATGGATCGATCCAAATTTCAGGCATAGGCGCATGGGNGGGGGGGGGGGGACTTTAAGCATTGCATGGGCGGCGCAGCACTGAAATAAATGGGGGCTATAGCCTCCAGCCCCCTATGGTACGCCGCATTGTGCAGTCGTGGCAGATCTAGGATATACCATAACGGCGGCCCCAACATGTTGCCTCGGGGAATTGGACAAAGCTCGAAGCGCGATTGTATGTGCACAGGGGCCCGAAAGTTGCGGGGGTTGGGATGGGGACCTTCCGTTCAGGAAATCTATCGGTGGACTAAAAAAGGGATCTGAGCCCCCCTCCCCCACATCCGCTACCGGTCCTAGTTATTGAACTCTATATTTCCTCACGCTTCACGCTGTTGCTGTTTAATTTTGCTTGCGTCAGCCAAGGGGGGGTACCCTCACCACCTAAATCCGCCTATGTTGTGTAACGTTCCTTGACTCAATTACTCAATCATGTCGACAACTGAGACATCTTCCGGGAAAAGCTAGATTACAGTCTGCGTTTGACTCATCACTATTTGGGCGTGAAGTTAGAATCTTTTAGTTGCATATCGATATAAACAAACTTCACGAAAGCTAGATTTCTAGTAAATTTAAGTTTATTGGATCCAAGGGAATGAGAAAACGAATAGATTACTTTTTAATGTTAACGGATCGAGCCACTTCAATCGCATCATTTCTCGTGACAATTTTCGCACAGGTGACATTTACCTAGGAAGACTTCAAAAGAGCGCCTATATGAAATCGACATCTGCCCTTTGAAATATTGAATGAGTAGTCACGGAGAAAGGAAACTCTACGCCTCAGTAACGAGTGCTTAATGCGCCGACACTGTCATAAATGGAGTGATGTGAAATGGCAGCAAATATGACGGCGTAAGATAAACATAGGTCCAAACAAGGAGAAACAGTACCGGCAGACCGAAGGAGGGAGTTATAGTACAATTCGGGAGATCTGGAGGTTTGGAGAGGGTTGTAGATCTTCTTGCCTGATGAGATACACAAGTTGTATAAATACTGAAAGCATCTGTGTAAGTGATCTCATTTTTTCAATAATTGCTGTTGTTAAAATGGAACTGAACATGATTTCAGTCACGTGACAAACTACCTTGAACTTTACAAAAAATCGTCTACAAACCAATTAGTTCTAGAGCCATAGAAGCTAAACTGTTGTGCGATGTGATAATACTATTAATGATGTGAATTATATTTATAGTACGTTATAATGCACCAGTGAAGAGACGAGTAAGCCGTAAATAGTCAGCGAGTTAATAACCAATTATAAGCTCCAAGCAAGGTGTTGAACTTTGAACTTTAAAAAGATGCATTTCGCCCTGTTTAGCTGTGGAAAATTGAATTAGGCCTTCGACTTTAATAAAAATTTATCTCGCATTCCTTACCGTTATACGATTCCGTTTGGGACCCGCTGCGACTCGAGAGAATGCTTCACTGAGACTGTATTGGGGTTGGGTTGGTCAAACTTTCAGTTGCGAATTCGAATGGATCTCACCACGGTAAGAAAAATCATGAAACACATGTAAGGACAGTAAAAGGCACAGTACCATTTTGGTTTTGAGCTAAACAGCCGGGAGAAATGCAACTTTAAATAAATGTAAACATGACGCAAACTTTCCCATTCTAGAGTTAACAATTTGGCATACATCTAGTTTGTCTAAGCAAGATTCTTCACTTGTTAATAATGAATAAAAAAGATTTGAAAAGTGTATTCAAATAAAAAGGATTTGAAAAGTGTATTACAGCCCAATGAGAATGAGCAAACGCGGCGAGGTCCAGATTTTACTTTACCGGAAGGCGTACGATATGTAAAACCTTTGTTAATAAAACAGCCGTGGCGCGTTTTAACGCGCCTTTCTGACATCGAGGCAGGTGAACGTAACAGATGTTTTCTTCATATTCTGAACACCTTGGGCACTAACACACTGAAGAGGGATGTACAACGAGTTCAGTGGAGCATTATCGCTTGATAGGGTTAATGCGGGCGACAGGTTTGCGTAGCTGTTGCGACATAAACTAAGGCAAATACAACCGTGTAATGAACATCAAAACGACAGGGTGGAAAACAAATTTGCGGGAACAATTTGCTTTGTGGCAAAACAAACGGACTTTTCTTGAAATCACAAAGTGCGCTGTAAACAAGAAAACACTACACATTATGGACAAAACGGTATTCAGGGAATCTTTTTATAGGCTATAGAAATTCCTTTGTCGTGTTTCCTCGAGGGCATCATAGGGTTTGTTGACTTAACGTCGAGTGGGGCATTGATAGGGGCCAGCGCATTTCAGGCAAAATATAGAAGTGTCGTGACGCATATGTTGTAGCTGGTCACATAAATAATAGGTGACATTAATCCATGTTGATTTTCGGTGGCCAGTCACAACAATTGTTCAAGTAAACATCGGGTTCATTTCGCTGAAGGTGACCATCCGAAAAAGACAACTGTAGGCTCTACGAGTTTTCTTACAAGGGAGTGTTTCAGACCGAACTGATGGACCAGAAATAAATTTAGGCGTTCTCGGCGGCGTTCAGGTAAACAAACTTTTTATTCAAGTAACAAGCTATTTTTTAAAGAATCCGCGTCTGCCGGGAGAGCAGCGTAGATATTCATTGGCCGCAGCCGTGATTGAATTTGTCTAGTGTTATCGATGGCGAAAGGAAGATTGTGATGAATAAAAGCGACAAGATCCTGCCTAGCCGACCAACGCAGTGGGGTGCGATGAGCGCAGGTCACATTTAATGTGCTGGTATAGTCGGCAAAGTGTGATTATAAGGAAATGTGGTTAGCGATTGATTTATAACAAATGAAACCTAACTGAAACCAGGCAATAACAGCCCCGTTCACATTATCTCGAGTCGTCAAAAATGACAAACCCATAGTTATCCGCAACTCCTTTAATCATTTCATTATTTACCGTTGTTATTGCAACAAACGGTTCGTCACAAACCTTGAGGTAGAATAATCTCCGGGAATAGCAAAAATTCTAGAATTGAGCTTTGACTTTTCAAGCGTGTTCAGAACTACAGTAGACATTAAATCCACATTTATTTTGGTATGAAAATCTATTTCAGAGGTTTTTCAGAACACCAATTGTATTTATATATCATAACACCGTGGGGCTAAATGGAGTTACAATAAAACAGATATTCAACTGTAACGGGTCATCACACCGCGGATAATACAATTTCCCACCCTGTTAATATATTTAAATGTTTCTTTTATTTGCAGGTTCACTATTGCAACAGCGGCGTGAGATGACTGGTCAGAAAATAATCGATGCACGTTTTTGAAGCAATATTCAATTTTCCTTCAAAATGGATAAGTTACGACGGACTGATGTAATTGTATCGCGGACGGTAAATATGAATCAAATTTCACACAAAAACGAGAAACATTCCGGAAGTGGAAGCAGACGATCAGTCGGTATGGATCGTCTGCTTAGTCACTTGTGCAACAGCTCACCGTCTCGGCCGACCCAAGTGCCTGTAAAAGTGGTAAGCGACTTTGAGCCCCAAGGATTGACCGAGCTCAGAGCGACTGTCGGACAATGGTTTACGTTACTCTATCAGGTCAAAGGTTGGGCATTTGTAAGAGATCTTCATGGGGCCACGGGATATGTTCCACTAGAATACTGTCGACTCAGGCAAGAGCCTGCACAGAGCCCGCAACTTAAGGAAATGGTCCATTATCACGAAATGGATTCTACTTGCAAACAAGAGCATTCCAATACAACAGACATGTATTTCTCATCACCAACCAGGCACCAAATAGGCGTCCCGCCAACCTACGATTACATACATGGTATCGTTGAAAGAACCACCAAACGCGACCAGCTAAGGAAGAGTTTATTCACCGAAAGCCTCGAAGAACCTAACAACGAAAGTCCAACAAACACGAAAACGTTCGACACCCGTCCACCGCGTGCTGTTCCGCATCGAATTCCATCAGAATATGTGCAATACCCAGTTTCAAATTTCACTGATGAAAACCAAGATGTGCTTAGAAACTCACCGGTTCTTATCAAATCGGATGCACCGACAGTCACGCGACGAGAACTGCAACCACCATTTACCATCAAATCACAAGTCGTAACACGCGCCGTGCAAACTGAGATTCCACTAGAGAATCACTTGGACACCAGACAGGAGCGACCAGTAGACGACGTTCCATCGACACAATCGGCAGTGCATAACGAGGCAACGGAATCTTCTCTCCCATTTTTAGAAGAAGTTCAAACAAGTCAACGGCCAAAACATAACATCAACGATTGTACCTTTATGAATTTTAAAGACAAAACATTAAGCCTGGAGGAGACCAACCCGTTGCTTAAATGCGTATGTCGCAAAACCTCGCAAGCAAAAACAAAACGTCAAGTCAATTATAAGGACCTTCTGGATGACAACATGGAGTTCGTTTCTCAAAAAATTAAGGATAATCTCCATCTTCTACATCCAACGTCACCAGACTTCCAAAACGAAGAGGAAGCAATCGAATTAAACGATACTCATACACAGTCGACGAACGCGCAGCAGGCAGCAGCGATACTAGCGCACGAGAGTGGTTATGCGTCAGAAAATGGGGTTCAAAAGGACCAGTCAATCACTGAGGGCTCAGAACTGAGCGACTGTGAAAGCAGTTTCCTTTTAACCTCGACAACTAATGTCACAAACCTAATAAACGAAAGCGAACTGGCGAACATGATGAACCGGAAGTCCATAGATGATGTGAATGGTTCAATAGGTATGCCAGACGACAGTGACATCTGTTATGGAGAACTGGCCAAATCTACTGCAAACAACGACACAACACTAGTTCCTCTAACAGTCACAACTGATGGATTCATTGAGACTGTGTATGCACCTAAGAAACGAGTCAGTCAAGTAGGATTGGTCGTTACCACCACTGATGTCTGACTACTTTAAATTGCACCACATTGACAACAGAAAATTCAATGATCTTGCTATAATAACAAGTGTGTTCTTTAATTGTAACAAGTGCATTGTATGGTCCATTTTAATGACAAGTAACAAGTGCATTGTATGGTCCATTTTAATGACAAGTAACAAGTGCATTGTATGGTCCATTTTAATGACAAGTAACAAGTGCATTGTATGGTCCATTTTAATGACAAGTCCAGTCTGTATGAGTAGCACAGCATTCAACTGCTCCCAAAATACTTTTGGAGAGTAAGTCACTGAAATTTGCAAAAAGTTCTTTATGTAAACTTATACAATGGCAAACACTAAAAGTTGGTAACTGATATGAAAAACAGCACATATTTCAGCCCAATTTTCCTTTCAGTAAGAATCAACATTGTCAAGGCAAGCCACTATAGTAATAAATATAAGGATTAGCTAGTAAGCCTTGTATGTCACCAGTCTCACATGTATTTGTTCCTGGTTATTTTATCAGCCATTATTTCAGACAATAAATAGTGAAACATTTGTGAATGTATGAAAAAACCTCTGTACAAATATTATTTTCAAAATAAATAGCAGCCAAAATTTGAAAAAGCTATCATCCCCTCACAATCTGCTAAGAGTCAAGACAAAACAGAGACATATCTGGCGGAGTTCTAACCCAATACTTCAATTCACCAAGTACTGAGTTCCATGTAGACTGGTAGTTGATGGCAGCTTGCTTGTAACTGTAGTAAGAAGACAGACTGGGACTTCTGGGAATGAAAAAAAATTGAAAAACATTCAAGACTGCTTGATGGTTAGCTAATGACATATCCCTGCCAAAGAGAAACTGAGTCTACTTATTAACAAGAACAATGCAGACGTACAACCCATGTATAAGGGATGATTATTATGTTAAACATTTTCACTAAAGGGAACAATGCTTGTAAACAAAATAGCCTGTAGGGGGTGCACAGCAAGTTAGCAATATTCTCAGTAAGAACACACCTGCCACCTTTCATAATCATCCATCTGGAATGAGGCAGGCGCCATTGTTAATGTGATCCATCCCATCTGATAACACAATTAACACATGCCTTGGCATTTAAACATCACTCAACATTGAGTGAAGAGATGAAGCTAATTGTTTTTAACAACCTATTTGTAACATTTAGCAACACAGTCTGCAGGTTAACATGTAATCTGGGAAAAATTGATATCAACTTTATATAATTATCAGGTAATGGACTAAAATACCAAATGACTTACCTTAAAGAAGTTGGAAGTTTGTCTTTAGGGAGAGAGGATACCAGCTCTATGAAGGTCTTGAACAAATTGTACTTACAAGTGGCACACCTGAAAACAACATTGAAGTAATCTAACCAATTTGGGAAAGCTTCATAATATCAATGAAGTAGTCCAGACTGTGATCTTGGTAGAAGGACGAAATAATTGTTCCTGAAAATCAAACCTACAAAATTAACTACTCACAATAACTTTGTCCATGAAAATTTGATGAAAACAGATGTAACAAGGGCAATTGGGAAAACTAAATACATACCAACTTTGGAGTATTACAATGTAAATTAAAAAAAAAAATTACCTGGCTTCAGGCTTATGTGTATTTTTGGCTATGACCCCCTGTTTTCTTCCATTGACAGCAATTTCCAGGTTTCTCTCTGCCACATCACACCAAATAATTGCTGGAACAATTCATTTCATAATTACAGCCACCTCTACAGGTGAAGCAAAAGCTCTATATCTGTACAACGAAATATTAGGCAACAAAGAGATCAAGTTTGAGTCTAATACTGGAATAAAAACTTACAAAAATTAGTGAAGGTAAATGTAAGGGGACAGAAAACGACAACCGTTTGTGTGCGACAAACACTTTTCACCCTCCCCGATCTGAAAAACTTTAACAATACTTGTAAATTTCCCATTGACTTAATATTTATTCATTTACATGGAGTCACGGTTTGGTTTATCAGTTATGATTTCTAATTTTGAGAACAAATTTAACCCATGCAGTTTATTGTTTCCATTTATAATATTTTTCATGAAAATGTTTGAAATAGAATGTAAAACAGTTGTAAGTATTGCCATGAGAAACACAATGACATCTAATTGTATTTTAGACAGGTTATATAACTAAAAAATCCTATGACAAAGTTATAACTTTCAAAGTTGAATTGAAATGAGCAGCATGCAGGATGTGCATGTCTCACTCATGGTTCAGCACCAAAGTCTGAAGTGCGAGCCCTGTGAAACATTAAATATACTAGAAAATAAAAAGTTATTCGATGAAATTACATAAAGAATAGTCTAGAATTTGTTGACACCCTACAGCAAATGTAAGCACTCCAAAACAGAGTGAATAGGAAGCAGACAGATCAAGGTAACAAGTGGACCAAGGAGGCGTTAAGTACAGTTCTTGCCTGCTACAATTCAATGATCATTTCCAAACACCCAAAATTCATTTAATCTCTCTTCTTTTGGTTAATTACATGAATCAGATATTCTTTATTTACTCATTTGTTTGTAAAAATATCCCTTCGTTATTCTCGTCCTTGAAATTTTTAAAAAAGGAAGGAGGATGATATCAACTTTACTTTCAAATGAAAAAATGTCTTTCACTTCAAAAACTATAAATATGAAATATTCGGTTATAGACGGTCCCCTTTGGCTCTTTACATTTTGAATATGGCTGCCCTCAGAATGCATGGTTCTGTGTACATGGGCGCATGCACTTATGCCTGCATGTGAGTGCATGTATAAAATAGACATACAATCCTTCCTATGAACTTGTTTGTATTTGTTACTACTGGCAATAAACAACTTTGCATCAGAAAAGAAGCAAAAAGAATCCACTTCAATTTTAAACACTCTTTAACTTACCAGCTGACGAAGGAACTACTTTCACATCACTATTCCCAACGCAGACACGTTCAGACAACGCATCTTTGCCATCCATAAACTGGAGCTGAGACTGGTGCATCACAGGTAAGTTGACACGGTAACCATCGGACAGATTGGTTATCTTGCTCACTCTGTCAAAAACTGCTCTCTGCATGGCAGGCAATGAAAATGGACACCTGCAACAAGTAAACAATATATTGAATTTTAAAAGAACAATGCATGGAGTTGATATGTGTGCATTTGATGGACACAGCACACACAGCACAGCAAAGTGTTGACATGTGAGCACAAAATGGACGGGGAGCAGCACTACACAATTAAATATGTCTTCAGGGTAAGAACTAATCAATCAAATATTGAGGGTTGTCATACCACCCTCAGCCATAAAGCTAAGAAATTTCAAATACACCATTCAAACTTCAAAGTACTACACTTCCACTGTGGACATGTAAAATACGCATAACATTACTTGATTCACTTTCAAGATTATCATAACAGAGCAAGCTGAAGTATACCTGCCCACAGTTAAGGATGACATATAGACAGGAGCAAGCAGGAAGTGACTGAGTAGCGCCCCCTGCCAGCCAACCACATTCCACCTAGCCAGCTTATCACTGCACGACATAGACATGGTCCTCTCACCCCGTCCCGGTTTTGTCCTCAGTGCCCCTGAGATGTGGTACTTTGCTCCTTGCCCCAGGAGATCCTGTAAACCATCTGGCACACACTTGGCTCCAGTCCGAAAAATATCCTTGAAGTCAAGCTGAACATTAGGCGTACTGTCTTCATGTGTGTTACTTTGTGGCAAAGGAGACGTATTGTTTAACTTAGTGAAGCCCACAGTAGATGTAATCACAGTGTTTCTACAACTTGTAATGGAATCGCCTGAGAGAACAGTCCCTGTACTATTGTCCGCAGTGCATTGCCTTGTTATCTTCGTAGGTGGTTCTCCTTTGGCGTCATTACACGACCATCTTTTGAATTTATTATATGAGAAACTAATGATATCACTCACTTCGCCACAATCATCAGAATTTGGAGAAGTTTTGTAATTTGCATGGCTTCTCTCTTTCTGTGGCTTCGGAAATATTGACGCATCGCCACCTGGTAAAACAAAATAACATATGGTCGCTAAATGGCAGAAATAATCACAGGTTTCGGCTAACATACACATTGTTTGGCGGTGCATAGTCCAGTCTTCAGCAATAAGAATTTGTCAGTTCTTCTAAAGCTTGTTACCGCTGTACAATGAAAGTTGAGACCAATTACGCAGAGGCTAATGGTACTTAGTGTTTTGAGACTGAGAATCACAAAAGCCTGGTGAATGATGACACCAACCTTAAAACAGCAAGTCAATGTGGCTTAAGGTTATCTAAGACAAACCTATAGATTTTAACTCAGTAAAGTATTATTTTCTGAGAGTAGAAAGCCCATAGGATTTGATTTTGGACTTTATATCAATCTGCTATTTTTGGATCAAATGATCATGCCTGCCTTTTTAGTAAAATTTAGCAAAAAAGAAAGGCACAACAAAACAGCAGTATCAATTATAACATGACCACATTTTGTTTCATATAAATATTTAAGTTGAAACCTCAAATACGCTGTTACAGTTTTCTAAATTATCATTCCGTTTTTGTTTTATGCAACTATTAATTTTTTAATAAAAATCATAAAAGTCCTATTTTTTGATAGCCCCTAATGCAAAAGTAACCATTTTCAAGGGTCCTACTAACTTTAAATGTTCCCTTAAAAATGTCTACACTTGAGAGCTATCAACATACATGGTGTGTGACTTGTGAAGAAGTGAAATGAGATGTTGTTTCTTTGCTGGCAACGACCATCTTCAGCAGGTGGAAGAAACACTTCTGAATTATCACCATGGTAACACATATGCAGCTGCCTATATATGTACCTGAAATGAGAATAAAGTACGTTTGACTGCACATTACATAGATTTAATGGTATCTATATTGAATAAATTTATAACAATAGACTGGTAATTCAACCACATACTAAGACCCATAAAGACATCATATTCGTTGAACCATTAAACAGTTTGGTCACATGTATTTATGACAGGAAAGTCAATCATGACGAACAATGAATATTATTGAAGTTCCACAGTTTAAGTCCTCATTATATTTTTGTTAGCAAATATTAAGTAATGTAAGTGAATTTAACAAAATGTAATCACTTTAACACCCAAGTTAACACTAAACGGTAGATCACCTTAAGAATGCTCTCCTGGACAGTACCTCAGCATGGCTGTCATGCAAAATGTCACCTGAAGTAGAGATGGTCATTTAGTAACATTTACAGAATATATGGCATGCCCTTCTACACTATGAGTGGAATACTAAGTAAATGGATAGTTCTACTAAAAATCATAACATTTCAATATGAAAAATGTAGCCCAAAAGGAGCCAATGAATACAGACTGAGTCATGCATTCAAATGTACAAGAATGTAACGTGCCATGAATGTATAAAGTGCATTTGGAAGCAAAGACTAGTCAAATAGTTACTGTACCTTGCTTTGACATTTTGGACTTTCCAATGCATTTTGAACCTGTTGCCATGGACACTATCTTCATTGACTCCTCCTTCTCTACAATTGGAAAGAAACAACACTTATTCACAGTCAATAATTTAAAAAGGGGGCACATGTTTTTAGTCACTAAAACGGGTGACTGACTTATGGCATAACTGTAAAAGGATGAGGACTAAAAGAAGAATTGTTAAAAGTCACAATGAACCACCAACAGTCACAGTGAACCAGCAACAGTCACAATGAACCACCAACAACTTCAAAGCAGAATGCTAGTGTTAAAGCAGTATTTGGATCTATTCAGTAATTCTCATGTGCAGTTGAATTTCTACCTGGAATGCAATCACTCAGTGGAGTAATTAACACTAGATTACTGATGCACCACACATTTTGCAGTAATTGTAGTTCTTTAAAAACAGATTCATTGAAACACAATGCGAGAATTAGTTCCATGTTCTGCAAAACAATCGTTCCAGTTTCCTTAAAAGGTCAAGGACAAATGATGTTATAGGGAAGAGTATGGTACATTTGAAGGCCTCTCTTAATCACTTGCCTTCAAGTAACTGCTTCTTGGTCGACTGATTAAGATGCCTGACTTTGAAGTGTGAACTACCAACTAACAGGTTCATAACTTGGAACAAGATGATTTTACACTAAAATTGCCTACGGACAAAAATGAGTAAGACAGACAGGTCTGCATAACAAGTATGTACACTCGAGTAACTAATTGTTCCTGTCTATCTCTAGAGATCAACTACCATAGCTGCTTTAGCTAGTGGTTGTTGATTTACAGTTGAGTGGCAGAAATAACATGTCCATTTAAAACCTTCCTGACAATAGGTATATAATAAAATGAAATAGTGAAATATACTCTCCAGCTCTAGTGGACAACGACCATCAGCCTACTACACTAACGCCTTCTTGAATTCAACAACATTTGAGAAGTGCCCGGAGGGTCACTCATATTGACAAGGTGCTCGCAGGCATGTACCAAATACTGTTAAGGGACCCCTACTGTGGGTGCCAAGTCTGTTAATTCCCACCCCCTTTTGCAGGGTTGATTTTTCTGTAAGAAGACGGCTAGTGTAACTTTTGCATCGCTGAGGCCAATGCAGTGGGCCTTTTGTGGGGATGAAATGGAAAGTTAGGGGCTTACTGGACTCCGCGCAGGTCCCGCAAAACTTGCTGAAAAAGGATTGCCAACCGGCAATTTTTGGTACACGCCTGCGGGCATCTTGTCAATATGAGCAACAAAAGCCTATGCCAACACTGTTGATACAGTTGTTGTAGATGTGCTTCCGGTGAATTATATAAGCCTCTGTTAGCCACTTGCTAACGGGCAATTGCCTATTAGCTGAATGGTTAGCACACTTGCCGGTTTTATGGGGGTTGCTGGTTCGATTCCCAGGTCGGGTAATCTCGGCTATTATTACAAATGGTATAGTCGGCAAATGGATGATTTACTGATGGAGCACTGCCAACTAGTACCCGCGGACTTCGGAAGGCGCGCATGGTTATGGTGGTAGTAAAAGTTCCAGGAGTTGAGGACCTATATGAGAGACAACCTTGAGTTCACTTGTGTTGTGATGGTAAAAGTACCAAGGCCAGGGAAGTTGATGACCTGTATGTGAGACAACCTGGTTTTCACCTTCCTGGTGGTACGCCTGTTCTGTAGGAAAGGGTAAAATGTTGTAGATTTGCTTCCAGCAAATTATATGAGCCTCTGTTAGCCACTCGCTAATGGGGAATTGCCTATAGCTGAATGGAATTAGCACGCTCGCTTTATGGCACTGGTTGGATATAGCGGTCCCTGATTTAGAGAACCAGTTAATTCACAAAATAACAGGCCCGTTACTCAGTGATTGCCTGGTTCTCTAAATCAGGGACCGCTATATCCGACAAGTGAAAACAGTGAAACTGGGTGAAATTCGGTCGAAACGGCTGACGAGCCTGAGGACAGTAGGCCTACTAATACTGCTGGCACTCTGCAGTCCGACTGTACACCACAGACATACTTGATTCATCAAACAAAATAACTGCAGCAAGAAGAGTCCATTCTTTGTCCTTCTGTGGTTTTCCTCGTTTGGGTAACTTTTTTGAGTAGAAATCAAAGCAAAATCTAGCTATTTCATCTGGCAGAGGACAAACCGACGGTCCTGAAGCCATGGTTGCGTAGAGAGCCACCTGTTGGCAAATTTAGTCGCAATCCAAAAGAGGGCGCTCTTCTACGGTAATTATCATAACCATAGGCGAATCCAGGGGTGGGTGGTCAAGACCCCCCTTTTCCCTTGACTTTAGTGATATCAAATCTAGAATTTTCAAATTGTTAGCTTGGACCCCTTCTTAAAAAATCCTTGATCCAACCCCCCTTTTAAAAAATCCTGAATCCGCCCTTACTAAAGTTGATGGTCGCGGTTGTGTGTTAGCCAATGGAATAGAAAATTCAGTGCTGTCGAACATTACATCACAAAACAGATACATAGCTACTTTATGGTAATATCCAGTAAATTTACCTGCAGCTTGACAAATAATTAACTTTTCTACAAATGACCTCATTGTTTTTCAAATTTGATTTCAGCAATTTTTCAACTTGAGCAATGTTAAAGTTTGAATTAGATCATTTACCAAAAGAAACCGAATTTTGGTCTTGAAAATAAGAGACATTCTGCAAATTAGTACTGTCTGAATTCAATAAAGTTGTCCCACCATTTCACTCAGAGAGAAGTGTAGGCCAAATCTTCTGGTTAAATGTGACCCAATTAAAATGGAACTGGCAGGATAATTCCTTATCTCTGTGATTGTTTGGCCGAATTAGTTTGAAACACAACATACAGTGACGAAGTCAATAGGAAGTAGGTCGAAAATTACCAAAATAAGAACGAGTTTTGTGGTGAAAGATTATCTGCCGCAAATCACTGAACCGTGTCCAGTAAGTATCGTGACATGGTGCTGGGGAATAACACCGCATGATGCAGGCTAAGTGAGCCCGCGAGTTACATTATTAGTGCAAAGGTCACCTATTTGCAGATTTTTTTGTTTTCACATCTACAAGTTGTCAATGAATATCAGCACTTAATTGTTTAGATTTCGTTAAAATAGCATTGCTGTTGAGTTCTTGCTATACATTAGCATAGTTAGGAGCATGCAAATAAATCTTTAAAGTAATGCGATGCCTAGAAACTTTAATTTTAGTTAAATGGGCAATATATCCCTCACCTGTCAAAAAAAAAACAACTTCTGATTTAGGACAATGCCTGTTATAAAATCCATCTCATCGTGCACCTCAGATTAGAAATGATTTCCAATTTGAGAAAAAATGACAATGCTTCAGACCAGGCGCATTAAGTTGCTTGTTCTTTGGCGTCATTATGGCACGTTAGTTTCAGCCATTAATGCAATATGGCAGTTATGCAAAATTCCGGGATGTAACCAATTTCCGTGCAAAGGATAAGAATGTTAATTTGAAAAAGCATCTAGAAATTAATTCAACACCAAAACATGGTTTATAGAGGCTTAAAAAGATTCAAAGTTCAAGTAACACTTCAATGAGTGTTTTGTAACCCTTGAATTCATACATTCATTCTACAGGTAAGATAAAAACACCTGGCACTTGAAGTTTATTCAACTAAACTGCCACTGAAATGATGACATAGTTGAGTTTACAGGAACATAACGAACCAATCATCACTCGTTATATCAATATGTTTCACAAGGAATATGTTGTATCACTTGTACCAAAATACTTATCACAATGATGTATGTTATCACGTGATTCACCAACAGCTCGACATAATGACAGTTCAAAGTATTCATAAAAAGAATCCAACGTTGACACTCTAACCAGTCGAGATTGGGCATGCAACTCAACCAGTTTGCATAATTCAAAATCTACCACAAAGATCAGACACCAGGGAGTTACTTAAATTAATTTTTTAAATATCGTATTTGAATTGTTCGTGAAAAGTACACATGGTAAAGTTTTTGAATTTTGAAAATTGGATAAGAAATGCGCCTTTTACAACCTAACTTTTGAACAATGTTGCCAGTATTCTGCTTCTCATTAATTATGTTGGGTGTGCAACATAATTGGGCCAATTACCAAACCAGAAGGCAGCAGTTGGGTTTTGAGGTAGTCTTCGTACAATTCTTGACATGTCAAAACTGGAGTTAGATTGTTGTAGACTGTTCACAACTAATCATTATGAACCCTCCACACTGATTCAGATAAACATAACTGTGAATGAGGTCAGAGGTCAACAGTCAGTTTTATTAGTCATTGCACTCCATATAACGAATTTCACAAATGTCGCAAAGCATTTTTATGACTGGTCACGTGATGTGGCCAACAGGTGGCGTGCTGACCAGACTTAAAAATTGTTTGCGATATGCATTTCCACGCCAGTTTAAGGATTTCATATTTTTATGAATTTCACAAATGTTTAAGGTTGAACTAAAAAAGTGGATGACAATAAAAACATCATTTGACTAAAATGAAAATACGACACATATTGTAATGTCATTGCTGCCATCCGATTCATAACGTTTAAGCAACATCGCCTATGTCACACACACATGGATTCACTCATAATATTTTAAGTAACAACTGATTTGACTAGAAACATATAGGTAAGCGATTGAATTCAATTTCATGAACAGGAAAATTCAGTATCTCTCATTGATAGATGACACAGGTGTTGTTATCCCGAGGCCCATTTGTTAAACCATTTGCCGCTTTACAGTATACTCTCATAATTATGTCATCGAGTGTCTGGATTGATCAGTAGCAGGTCATGAATAGCACACTATGGTCACCACACACAGGTGTCATGTTTTAAAACTTTGTGATCCACTCTGACTGAGGTGTTTCACTATGTCCATCCAGTTATAACCGCGAGGTCGTTCACCCTTGTCATCCAGTCTGTCATACATTTTACGCTTCTGAGCCTTAGTCAGCTGCTCTTTTCGTTCTTTAACTTTTGGTGCTGAGGCCTGCTGGTCTTCCGATTCTTCAGCCTCTGCCTGTAACTATACAAGATTGAATAATGCAAAACAATCAATGTTAACAATTCCAAAATGTAACAATGCATATTCAGAAATCTTGAATTTCAAGTTTGTTCTGTCAAGATCAGCCCAAAAGTGCTCTTCAGAATGCTTTAATGGAAGTTAACATTCTTTATATACTGTGGAAATTAATTTAAGATCAACGGTTTTGTTTAGTTTGTATATGAGTGTATATTTACTGAAACCGAATGCTGATATCAAAAAGTGACGAGCGCTAAGACTGATATCACCAGCACTGACAGAACAGTATACATATGGATTTGATGAACACTTTCTATACTTATTTAAATTTTCAGCAGATCAATCTGCCAACAACATGGCAAAGCTGAGACAGTTTTCAGTCCTATTTTAATATACAGAGAAAGCAGCAGCAGCAGCAGCAGCAGCAGCAGCAGCAGCAGCAGCAGCAGCAGCAGCAGCAGCAGCAGCAGCAGCAGCAGCAGCAACATTTTGTATTAATGTCTCATTTTATAGCCACAACTAAGATGAAACAGAACTTCCAACAGGTTGCTGTACAGACTTTCATCCCCTGGGACATTTTGTATTTGTCAAGTCACCTTGCCTATTGTAGAGTATACTCATGTTATGACCGGATTTCGCTAAAGCCCATAATTTAACAACTTAATGGAAGTTTGGATCAATTGGTTTCTAAGCACACACTATTTGAGATACTTTATAATCCTATAAATTCTGGACAAGATGACTAAACATAATTTATTGTCCTGAACTAATTAAGGTCACGATAATAAGGAGCAGACCTTGTAACCTTTCACCAATAATAACAATCTCATGATGCACCTGATACACTTACATCACTTTCATAAACATTTTCCGTAAAGTTTTCTGTCAAATCGTCAGCATTTTCCTTTGCCCATTCAAACAGTGTGTAGGTCATGGCTGTGTCAAGTAGTGATTCAGCCTACAGAATAAATTGAAAATTGAAGACTTGGTGAAATGCTCCAATACACCAGACGCTCAAAGGGTATTGTACAAGAGAGACAAGTCAACTACCCTGAGCACTTCCTGTGATCACTGAAGAATAGTACAAACTGAAAATATTCACATAAAATGACCCGTAATTTCCAGTCATGACAGCTAAGCAGAAGCTGAATTCATTTTCAGAGTAGTCTCCCCTGATGACTGATAATGACGGATAATTAACAGTAAAGTTAGTAAGGTGACTAAGCCATTTTGTCATTACAATTTTTGTCGCCCAAACAGTAACCAGTGGCGGATCTAGGATACCATAAGGAGGGGGCCCAACATGTTGCCTTGGGGAATTGGGCAAAGCGCGATTGTATGTGCACAGGGGCTCGAAAGTTGAGGGGGCCGGGATGTGGACCTTCTGTTCACAAAAATCTAACGGTGGATAAAAAAACGGGAACATGATTCGTCTGGAATCTGAGCCCCCCTCATCCGCTACGGTCCTGGTTAATGAACTCAATATTTAATCACGCTTTACGATGTTGCTGTTTCATTTAACTTGCGGCAGCCAAGGGGGGGGGTGCCTATGGTTACTACCAAGTGTCACTGACTGTACAGTACAAGTGTCACTAACTGTACAGTACAAGTGTCACTAACTGTAGAGTACAAGTGTCACTAACTGTACAGTACAAGTGTCACTAACTGCACAGTACAAGTGTCACTAAGTGTACAGTACAAGTGTCACTAACTGTAGAGTACAAGTGTCACTAACTGTACAGTACAAGTGTCACTAAGAGTACAGTACAAGTGTCACTAAGTGTACAATACAAGAGTCACTAAGTGTACAGTACAAGAGTCACTAAGTGTACAGTACAAGAGTCACTAAGTGTACAGTACAAGAGTCACTAAGTGTACAGTACAAGTCACTAAGTGTACAGTACAAGTGTCACTAAGTGTACAGTACAAGAGTCACTAACTGTACAGTACAAGTGTCACTAACTGTAGAGTACAAGTGTCACTAACTGTACAGTACAAGAGTCACTAACTGTAAACTATCAAAGCTTGTTTTACCTTACAACTAGCCCTAGCGTCAAAATTAAAAGAACTTTATTTTCTCAAATATTGCCAGTTACAAGTTTTCAACAGTCAATGGACCCCTATGGGGTTTTTTTGTTTACAAAAGACTGAAAATGTTATGTGGCCCAGGGTGAATGTGACATTGGGTACATTTATCCCTGTTCAATTTTACTGCTTGTTTATATTACTTGTGAGTATGACTGGATAAATGTTGAAAAAAAATTAGAGCATTGTCAACAGGAACATGAATTACAAGAAAATAGCGACTTACTGTTGCTGATAAAAGAAAAACTTTTATTGTATAGCCACTAACGAACACCATTGGTCATGAAGTTTGGTGGGAGTTCTATGATGTTAACAGTGTTGCTCAATGTATTGCTCAATGAAGCCCTAAACCAAACTGACTAAAGGAACAACTACAACTTTGAAATAAATAGGTTCAATAAGACTTAAAAACTTAAGAAATAAAAGTCATACCTCAGAGAGTATCTTTGATATGATACTTCCCTTTACATCGGGTGAGCTGCAATTAAAGTCATAGTAATTAAAGTTATAGTAACTAGAAACTGAGTTAGATTGAGCACACTATTGGAAACACAAAATTGTTGCAACTGGCTTCAGTTAGTTACAGCAAAGTTTGAATCACTCAAAGGTATACAAGTGTAGTTCTCCGTGTTTTACACACTAACTGTACGAAGTTGTTGTCCGTTCATGTGGCACAAATCTGCTAGCTTACCTATTTATAAAACTTGTTGCTAGTGAGTTATCATGTTGATCTGAGGAAGTTTGTCTATCATGTATAAGCTCTCAAATCATAATTAATGAATGTTCAACCTTGTTCTTAACCCTTTAACATGCTCAAACTTCCTCCTGTGAGCTACACACTGAACACAGGACAACAATAAAATATACCAGAGGGGTAAAAACTTCCACTGACTAACACATTATCAAAACAAGACAAAACTAATGACTGAAACACATTCATGTGTCAATAAAATAATCCAACAAGTTGTGCTCCACACTTGAAAGCATGCAACATGGCTCTAACTGGACACTTGCTGCCTCAAATGGCCCAAAATAATACAAAATATGGGGCTTGGCATTAATGGCCATTCAGACAAACGTGAAAATGTTACAGACAAACTTCATTTTATGTTAAGAAAGCCACTTACCACTGACAAACTGATAAATTGCAAAGGTTATTATTTTTATCAAACTATGACTTACATTCCCTTGTTGTAAAAGGCATCTAGATTTATGTCTGGTAAACTTGCAGGATAGCTTTCACTCCATTTTATTTCCAGCAAAAATGATCTATAATTCCCATCCTCACCAATCTGGAATCACAGTTTAAACAAAACAAAATAAATCTAGGGAATCACAGTTTCAACAAAACAAATCTATGGAATCACAGTTTAAACAAAATAAATCTATGAGCCAACACGATGAGACTACAATAAAATAAGCAACAATAAAAGTGAAGAGAAAAATATCTTTCGGAACAATTTTATTTCCAAAGTTGTGAACACAATTTTTTAAGATTATTAGAAGACTACACAGAATTCATTTCAAATTTACGGAACAAGTGACGCTACTGTGTTAAAAAGGATCCACTTTAAGAAAATTTGGAGTAAGTATTCACCATCATAATGTATCATTATCTTATGACCCTTTTGATATTATTTGATTACTGATAAGATTTTTATACACCAACATGGCCCAATACTTCATCAAAGTGAGTCACTTTTTTGATTTAGTGTGCCAATGTTACAGAGACGCCTTCTGTAATAAACACTGAGCGTAAAATCCATATGATAAAAATTTTAGATTTAATAAGAACTGAATCTGAAAAGCTACATAATCTGTGTCCCGCTACTCAAACACCAGCCAGTCTACCAACTGCTTATAGTAACAGATTGACACCACACTGATTTAAACCTTTTGAAAAGCTATCACATTGACAGCACAGAAGCAATGGCAATAAATAAATACTTTTAATTATCCCTATAATCCCCTCTTGGTGTCTCACTAAAACTCTATAACTAAGGCTTATCAAAATGACATGCAGGCATTGATGCATCAATATATCACTTACTTTATACTGGAAAGTAGTAGGATTTAACTGTGTGAAACATTGATCACCTTCATATATAGATTGTAACACTTCCAGCTCTTCCTGTAAAAATTACAAACAAATACTAAGTGAAACATTTCTTCAAGAAGTCCTTATTGCAGCAACTTATAATGCTCCACATAGGTCTCTCTAAATACAGCCATTATTACCTTAAGACTGTCCAGTATTTGTATAATGGCCCATTTTGTACTGTTCTCAGCTGTCAGTCTACATGTGATGAGGCACAAGATTTTCAACAAGAACCTTTGTTGGCTATACTTTACACTTTACTAAAACGGTAATAGCTGGATTTCATTTACAGTAAGAAGACATTTGCAACAATATTAAGTGATTACAAACTCAATGTTAATGCTTCCTACAAAGTCCATTTTATATATATTCATGCATGCATATAATGTAATTGTGTATTTAATAACATTCTCAACTGACCCATGTGGTCTATCTTACATAGCCATATGCCTATTCATTGTATGTGCACCGTGGTAATGGAGTCATACCTCTTGTTGCTCTTGTATACTCATTTCACCAAGCTGCTCAGTTTTGTCAGTTTGTAGCGCTCAGTTTATCACTTTATCTGTAAATAAAGCATACGGTTCGGGTAAAAAGTCTCCAGCTTTGGAGTCTCCAAAATTTGGGACACCAAAATCCAAGCACTCAAAATTGTGGACGGAAATGAATTCATAAAAATATGAAGTTCATAAAAAGTAACGCTGATCACTTATGCATCAGTTAAAACTGCTGCTCCTGCTCTTGAATTCAGGACGCCCAATATTGCAAATTTCTCAAATTTGGTACAAACTATGACCTTAAGCGAAATACTTGTTTTTGGACTGTACCAAATTGGAGAAGAATTTTTAACATAAATTATATGAAGGTTAGCAGTAGATCACAAACATCTCAGTTGATTATTCACATAGTGCAAGTGTACCTAATGTTTCATAATTCATTCTGTAGTGACCAGTCAAATAACCAGGTTTACAGTGACCTCCAGTAGTCAGGTGGACGTAAGACGCGAAAACTGCAGTGTTGAAAGCGGAAGGCCACTAATTTATTCACTATCATCATGGAATGTGGAAGGATCTAATTTTGTCTTCAAACTAGAGCTGACTTATTGCTAAAAAATTCTAAATTACTAAAGATGTCCACCATGTTGTCAGGTATAGTCACCATGCAGTGACACTGTCACTTTAGACAGAAAGAGCAGGTCTCAAATCAGTAAAATTTCACTGTATGGTTGGGATACCACCATATCAGAATTTCACTAGCTTGCAGATGCACACCCCTCCCCCCCCCCCACCCCCCACCCCACCCCCGCACTGTACATGATCCAGAGGCCACTTGTCGGATATAGCGGACCTTATTTAGAGAACCAGTTTCATCCACTAAATAAAGGCCTTGCCTGGTTCTCTAAATCAGGGTCTATTATATCCGACTTGTGCCGATCCAGAGTTACGTTTTTAACAACAAGAAAGAAGCATTTGGATCTCTACGGCAGAGCTCAAGATGATCATATTATTATTACAAGGTAAGGCGACCATTAGACCTAGAGTGACCACGTGCTTCGCTTGTAACACATGCAGTTATCTCCCGTAGTTCTGCGTTCTCGCGAGACTACAGCCTCCGGCTCTACGTCCCTACGCCTACGCCTGGACCACCTGCCCTGGCACAGCCTTCGGCTTCGCTCGGCTACAGAACGCACGTCTGGAGGGGTGGAGTTTTCTACACACAGTACCTGATCTTTATCAGTAGATGGGAGATAACGATCTGTAGATACAAATAATAGCAACCGTCTCTCATTTCTTTTTTTCCGAATATATTTTTACCACAATGTTAAAGTTCTTGGTTCTTCCCCGATTCCGTAATTTGGTTCTCGGGCAGAGTGCCCTTGCAATGCTAAAACTAGGTAAATACGTCTACGCCACCTGTCGACTGCTTTTGTTTGATGATCCAAAACAATCGAAATATACATTACGATGCTTTAAAAACGTTATTGGACATATGAAAATCCGATGCTTATTTAATAAAACTAGAGAGACAAAAATATCACCCAATTCGCTGAAATCATTCATCACTGATGCAATTACCCGAGCGCAACAATAACTTCCGGGAGGGCGCCCAAGTATGAAATTGTTTAGGATTTACTGACTGACTGGAAATGTCGCTGTCAACTTCTCAAGCTGACGATGAAAGTGGCTATGTTCTGGTTGCAAAACTGGACAATGTGCGAAATATGTCAAACATTTTGAAAGCAATACATTTTAAAGATGTAAGTTTTAACTTGAGACATTTACAGTTGAGTTAAAATAAAGTTTAAACAAAGACAAAATAGACTCGGTGACCTAAAGTCGTGAATATAAGCATAAAAAGCAGCTGATTGTACTACTACCCATTGTCCGTTAGCAACTGTTCATGTGATGTCATGGACATGTATCAGCGTTCGCAAATATATGTGTTTTTCCAGTCTTAACCCGTGTTTGTCTCCATAAGCAGAGTTTTGAAACAGTCGCTCATATTATGTCTCATATCGCCAGCCATTTTGAATGAGGCCCTAAAGTCGTGACCATTTCGTGTAGACGGAAATGCACAAAGTAACACCACGCAAATCAACTACAGTGCTTACAGTTACTCGAGACGACATAAAAACGCATTGCATTGTTTATTAATTCAGTTTCAATTGAAATAAATTGTTATGTGTTTTGCACCAAACTCCGCTGTACACAGACCTTTTTAATGAGGATGTTCACGTAAAACGCTAAGAACCCAACATCATTTGTCTCTTTGTATTTTATTGCTTTGCCTTCACAAAACTTAATTGACCCTGGGACATTTTGATACATTGTTCAAGCTACCCCTGGAGCACGTGTTTGAGCAAATCTGAACGACAAATATTTTCGAAAATATATTCTGAAAATGCACAAAAAAGTGGATTAGTGAAATATGCTTTTTTTAAAATACATTTGAAAAAAGAAGCCACTCACTTGCTGTAGTATCAACATGTCAGGGTATGCGTTTGACGTTCGTAAGCAGACGAACGCTGGAAACTTCAATGCCCGTTGTCACAGGACAGTACAGAAGCAGAAATAAGATAGTTCACGACTTTAGGACCTCCAACGGTACAAACACATCCAACCGAAGGCGAACGAAGGGAACAGTTTGGCTCAGGACTCCCGTTTGGGAAACCCGGGTGGAATCCTGGCTTTACTGGTAGATAGTCTACCATTGCACAAAAGTGTCTCCCAGTGGCAGCAAGCAGCAAGTTAAGAACACTGACTCAACAGTTTATTCAATTGTCGGAACACATGGTTAATAGATAATGAACATCGTCTGTGCTGGCACTGCTAGCAGAGACGATGGATCTCCTATAGGAGCTTCATACCCCGGAAGCTTTTTGGTGAATTATGCCTCGCACTGACTAAAACATCAAAGTCTCATTGTTATAAATACCTTTTGCGCATAGATTGACACCTTAGGGGGTCGTCGATGTATTAAATTCCTTCCAGCTCGAACAAATACTCCTGTTATCAAACTTTCTTTGAGCAGTCCCTCGTTCAGTTCCCAAAATCGGTAACTCGCCATTTTTAACACTGCGCTTGGCAAGTGGCATGATGTACGTATACCTTAGTGTGTGCAGTATGAAAATGGCGAGTGACTTTGATGTTTTAGTCAGTGGGAGGCATAATTCGCTGAAAAGCTTCCGACGTATAAAGCTCCTATAGGAGTTCCACTGTCTCTACTGGTGTATGAAGCGCCTATAGGAGCTCCATCGTCTCTACTCAGCTGTGTTTAGCAGCTTCAAATGCCTTTGTCAAATGTTTTAATATATGTATTTTTCAGATAGCTATAATGTTTGGTAGTAGCCATGGCCTTAAAGTGACAGTGGAAGACTCCAAGTGTGTTCAGGCCAACGCATTTTTACAGACGGGTATATTTCAAGAGTTCTCCCTGGCAGAAGAACATTGCACGTTTCAGATTAATTTATCTGTTTTATTGGTATGTTCACTGTTTCACAAAGCAGTAATTGTACCTGACTAATACAATTAAAAGGTGGAAATAGGCATTTTATTTTTGTTTTGTAACTAATTTAAAGTTGATGACGTTTTGTAGCATGCCCTCGGTCTTTCTGTTGTTACTTTTAACAAGATAAGATAGATGTATGGCATTCCCTGCCTAATAATGGTATTGGTAATACTAAAAAATTCTGCTGCTTTTACCATCCCATCTGTTGGCCAACAGTCGGATTAGCTTAAAATGTTTCACACAATTAATGATGCATTCTAATTGTCATTCCTGTTAATATTTGTACAGGTTAATACTTATAGCTCAAACAAATACAATTGCCTAATTCTTTTCTAGATTCAAATACTGCTTAATTGACCTAAATTACATTGAGGATCCAGAATGAATATTGAGATTTATCATGCAAGCTCAAAATCAATATGTGTATTATTTTTATGTTGTGTTCTTTGTCACTTGCCAGTTCCTAACAAAAATAGAGGACTCCAACCAAATCAGTTTTGTGGCATAGCTGAAGTGAAGCTAGACAACAACATAAACTCCTCAATGCATTATGCCATTATACCATTATGCCATTATACCAACCAAGCGATGGCAGTTATTCAACACTTCTGACACCCCTCTGTCATCTGTCCTGCTATAGCCACAAAGCCTTGTTACAGTTGTTGTATCTAATTATCATACATGGACTGAAAGCCGCGTGCAGCCGCATCTTTGAAATCTGCTGTTCGAGTGTCATGTTTTGGGGTTGAACCATTTGTTTTGGATTTTGATATGGCGAGTTAGCATACCTAGTTGCTAATTATAAAATCATGAACAGAATAATTGCTTAAGCAGGAAGATTCATCGCCGCTAAGTGAATTGCTCCATTTTGTAGTTTGTGATTTTGACTTGATCTAATTAGAGCTGCTTGAGTCTTTAATAGAAATCATGTTTTTATTTTGAAGTGACATAACATTGCAGCTATTCTCATGTTCGTTAGTACATTCACTCATTAATGACCATTGATGTGTTTTGGTTTGTTTTATTTTTGATCTAAATGCTACAGAACACTGTTTGATCATGTAAAATTTTGTAAAGAAAAATAATGATAAAGGGTTTCATCTTCACTTCCAAAAACTTAAAAATAGCTCGGAAATTTCCGACATCCACTGGTTTGAGTTGTATGTTGATGTAGTCAAGCTGCTGTACAAAGTGCTGCTCTTGTAACCTTCTCGTCTCTGTTAGTATTATTAGATTCATATTGAACATGAATGGATTCCTTGATCTTGCACTTCCAGTTTGACATTTAGTGAAGTATAACTTTGACTCATTGAATCCAGAGATAATGATGTCATTATGTCCGTATGTTTTAAAAACATATTTGAAAATGTCTTCCTTTCAATCTACTCATAGGAATGCCTGATGGTATTTGGAACAAGTTCTGCACCAGGTGTCACCACTGCTCTCAAGATGTGTTACCGTGGTTACGGGTATCCTCTTGTTCTGATGTGAGTACTAGTAGGCACAGTCAAATGTTTGGAGATTTGAATTTTAACCCTTTGTAAATACGTTAACACTTACTAATAACAGTTGACTTACTGACTGGCCTCATTAAGCTGTGATAGTTATTGTATTTGGTGAATTCACTGTTTAATCAAAGTAGTGTTCACCACACAATTATTTTTGTTAAAAATAGAAGTTAAGTTTTCTGTAGTTTCAAAAAATTTGACACTATCTTTTCAATTTTTTCTGGTTTTGTCAAAGTTGTGCAAAAATCATGAAGGAGATCTGCAGGGTCTAATCTCCAGACTTGAAATCAAACTTGAAATTATTTTTCTTATTTTCCATTCTACTTTAATACAAACTCATGATAAGTATTCTGCGCTAAAAATGCTAATGTTTATGCAGTGAGTTTCTAGTTGAATTGATGACTGTAGAGTTGACTATAAACTGTTTCAAAGTGATGTCAAAATTTTGTGTAAAAAATTCGAAACATCAAGTTTTGACTCAAACTTATAGCTTTAATACTGGGGTCAACAAGTGCAAAATAGAATTAGACATTTAGACATGCAAACTATTGTGCACTTGACCACAGAATAATGACAGTAATCTTGATTTTGTTCTAAAGTAGAGCAGAAAATGGCAAAAATAATTTCGATTTCAAGTAAAAAGATCAGATCCTAGGCCCCCATGTAAAAAAATACTGAATCATTGAAAATTAGCCAGATTTATTTTTCAAAATTTCACCAATTTTTGATGAAAGGAAATATCAAATTTATCGACAACTACACTGTACATGTCTATTGGGGTGCAGGATATCAAAGCACCCCTCACAACTCTCCTCGTGTTCTAGATTATTCTTGTTTTGTAGGTTAGAGGAAGGTGGTGTGTTAACTGACTGCAGCATTAAGACTATGGAGCCAGATGATGTACTCGACTTTAACTTCTCAAGTGCCAGTGTAGTCAACAAAATTATCATGAAGGTGAGAATGAATTGAGGTTATTCGCTGGTCTTTCAATTCTGCCTCAACTGAGATCATTTTAGAAAAGAACTGTGGCATAGTTTGGGCATAGAGTACAATACATGCTAAAATCCTCTGACCCAGAGTACCTTATTGTTGTGCCAGTATAAGCATACTATTGTTAGCCGTGAGTGTAAGGAGAATTGAAGGTCAAGGTCATAATAACTGGAGCTACTAGTCAAGGCATTAAGTTACAGTAACTGCCTTTTGTCTCATTATTTGTGACATTGTATATTGTATGTGGGTCATTTTAAAGTGCATCTGTAACATCATCACTATAGCCCTTCAATTATTGTAGTTTAACTATGAGAGGGATGCATACCAAAAGTAACCTTGTAGTATTGCTTAGAATAGTAATGCGCTAAATCTTCTTCCTATATTTCAATTCAATTTCATTGACCATTGTCTTCAATTTGGGCTCTAAATATATGTATTTTTGAATGGCATTGGATGTGATTTGCTGTGATCAATTGCTCGCATGTTATCACAAGATTGTTGTGTTACAGTCTGAGTGTCTAAAAGAGGCATTCAATGAGCTTGATATGACTAGTGATGTGTTAGAGATTCTGATGTCTCCAGACAAACCCTACCTCAGATTGTCCTCATTTGGTAACGCTGGAAGTACACATGTGAGTTGATGTTGATGTACATTATGAGTTACACGCTGCTCAGGAGGTAGTTTGTGTCAGTGAATTGTACAGTGCAGTAAAGTGACATTGGAACTACTAACTAAACTTTAGTTAGTTTGTGTCAGTGAATTGTACAATGGAGTAAAGTGACATTGGAACTACTAACTAAACTTTAGTTAGTTTGTGTCAGTGAATTGTACAATGGAGTAAAGTGACATTGGAACTACTAACTAAACTTTAGTTAGTTTGTGTCAGTGAATTGTACAATGGAGTAAAGTGACATTGGAAACTACTAACTAAACTTTAGTTAGTTTGTGTCAGTGAATTGTACAGTGCAGTAAAGTGACATTGGAACTACTAACTAAACTTTAGTTAGTTTGTGTCAGTGAATTGTACAATGCAGTAAAGTGACATTGGAACTACTAACTAAACTTTTATTTATCTGTCTCATGAGGCTTTGGCAATGATTTGTTAAGTTTCCTGCTAAAGAGGTCATATCACACAACAATCACGTGATTATAACTGGCTGTGTGTCAGCGTCAAAAATAAGTAATCACTTGTTGTCATCCAATAAAATTGTGAAGGTCAGGGTAATGGAGTAGAACAGGGGGAATGACCAAACATCGGCCGATATTTGACCGAGGCATCAGTGTGTCAGTTTCAATTGTTGCTGAAAACCAAACGATATTAGTGTTTAAGTTAGATGATAGAAATCACCATTCATTCAAGGGATGTACTTGATGTAAAAAATGATTATTCAAAATTATTGTAATTTTCTTTTGAAAATACAAGTGACCATATTTCAGAAGTTTTGCTTTATAGTTTTTTGCACGGGGTCTTGATGTGGTGCCAGTAATTGATACAAAAGTCTCAATAATATGTTCTCAGTTAAAGAGGAGTCTGGCTGACTATGAAATATTGAGATTGACATGTTTACATTGTGTTGTGGAGCAGTGTGATCACTATTGTTCATCAGCTCCTGCTTATGTAATGTACCAGGCAGTGCTAATTAGGTCTAACCAAAATTGGAACACATCAACTAATTACTGATGAATCTTTACATTCATGCAATCTATGCACTCCATTTGATCCATGGTTTTGTCATGTGTAGTGAATGGTAACGTAGGGTCTTTAAGAACAAGTGCTGTTATGTTCAAATCGTGTATGTCAAATCAAAGCATTCCACACAAATCATCAACAAAGACAATCACATTATGGTTTTCAAGTATCGTACTGTATGGGGCTTTACTACATGAGTCTATTAGTCATTAAAATTTATCATTAACTTTATCCTCATTGTTAAATCGTCTATCATTTATATAGATTGCTTTGAATTCTGTTTCAGTCTGATTTCCCCAAGGACTCGGACATGATGGAATCATTTCAATGCACAAAGACAGAAACAAACAGGTGTGTCTTGTGACAATTATCTCAGGTGTGTGTTGTGACAATTATCTCAGGTGGAGTGTACAACATTCACTGGGGTACCCAGATTCATTTGCTGAGATGAATAGAGTTTCTTTATGGTAAATGAAACCTTGAGATGTAATATTTTCATTTGGGTTTCTGTCAAAAAAATTTTGAAAAAATGTCTAAAAAATATTGTAGGTTCACAATTTGTTGGCAGTCTTGTATGACAGACAATTTTCCTTCAAAACTCTATAATTGGATAGCTTAAGGTTTTTGTTCTCAGTCTAGTATGATAGTAAAAACAGCTCTTTGTTTATTAACAATTTCTACTGGTTTGTCTGTCTAACAATTCTTATGATTTTTTATTCATTCATTTTAAATTTGGTAATAGTGGACAGGTGTAATTTCAATAAAAATGCAGACCCTAATCAAGGAGTGTAGTACAACACACTCTTTGCCCTAACCTCATTGGTGGTTCTAGAAAATGTACTGAAATCAGTTCTACTGCAATGAGTATGTGTGGTGTTTTGACTTTAATAGACATCTCATTCTATGCTGTGTAGCAATTGACTGGTTATTAAGTTCTGCTTTAGGCTATGTAGGACCCTAGAAAAATGTTCAATTGTGCCCGACTTCTTAACATATCTCATAAATGGCTGGTCGAATTACACGAAACTTTCAAGTATTATGCTTTATACCGTTACCCCAAAACACTGTTCAGAATTATTTTTAAAATGTTTCACTTTTGCATGAGGGTATATCAAGTAGTGAAACCTTTATGATGTTTTAACAAAACTTTTGAGTTGCATAAAACGAAAACAACAATAATTCAGAAAACTGTAACACCTATTTTGAGATTTTATTTTGAACATTTATGTTGTTTGGAAATTTTCTTTATCGATCATGTTGTTTTGCTATGAATTTAACTAAATTTTGCTACGAATGGTCACACGACCTAATTAATGGTACATCAAAGCTCAAATTCAACGGGATTTCTACTTTCATAAAATATTATGCTTTTGCCAAGTTAAATTCTAGAGTTTTGTAGACATTTGGCTTAGTGTACAGTCTTATTGATAATAATGTACAGTCTTAGTGATAATAATGTACACTCTTATTGATAATAATGTACACTCTTATTGATAATAATGTACACTCTTATTGATAATAATGTACAGTCTTATTGATAATAATGTACAGTCTTATTGATAATAATGTACAGTCTTATTGATAATAATGTACAGTCTTATTGATAATAATGTACAGTCTTATTGATAATAATGTGCAGTCTTATTGATAATAATGTGCAGTCTTATTGATAATAATGTAGAGTCTTATTGATAATAATGTACACTCTTATTGATAATAATGTACCCTCTTATTGATAATAATGTACACTCTTATTGATAATAATGTACACTCTTATTGATAATAATGTGCAGTCTTATTGATAATAATGTACACTCTTATTGATAATAATGTGCAGTCTTATTGATAATAATGTACAGTCTTATTGATAATAATGTACACTCTTATTGATAATAATGTGCAGTCTTATTGATAATAATGTACAGTCTTATTGATAATAATGTACACTCTTATTGATGATAATGTGCAGTCTTATTGATAATAATGTGCAGTCTTATTGATAATAATGTACAGTCTTATTGATATTAATGTACAGTCTTATTGATAATAATGTGCAGTCTTATTGATAATAATGTACAGTCTTATTGATAATAATGTACAGTCTTATTGATAATAATGTACACTCTTATTGATAATAATGTGCAGTCTTATTGATAATAATGTGCAGTCTTATTGATAATAATGTACAGTCTTATTGATAAAGTCTCACGTAATCGTAAGGTGTGGCATAAGTCACAAGCTTGTCTAACTTCAAGTAATCCTTTTAAATTTTATATACTTTTCTGTTGCCTGGTGACATTGTTTTATTGTGACAACTTGTTATTTTTAGTTAGAAGAAGGTGGCACATATACATTTTTCTGGTCATTTTCAGGTATAAAATTTCTCTGCTAAAGCCGTCAGTGAAAGCCCTTACCTTGTCTACAAGAGTGTCTCTGCGAACAGACACCAGGGGGTTCTTGTCTCTGCAATACATGATCAGGAATGATGATGGACAAATATCTTTTGTTGAATACTATGTAAGTGCAGCGTGTAACTATGGAGAAGCATGTGTAAGATACGTCAAGCTTTATTGTCCGAGAACACGTGGGCCGACAACATTTAGAATTTTTTAACCAAGGCTTTTTATTATATAAGATTAAAATCATTTCATTGTATTAATCTGTCAGCAGTCAGTAACTGAGTGGAGGCAGTGTGACTTGCCTCCCGTTCACCAGGACTCCAATGTTACACCCTTGAGCTGGGTGTAACTCCTCAGCTCGTTCTTAATTTGTGTATATCATGCTACTAGTGTTTATCAAGAAATGAAAAATGTTTTCAGGTGTTTAGTGTAGTGTGCCTTGCTGAGCAGCCTTTGCACGTCTAATGCTACATGATGATGTCATGTATCAAACCACCGGCACTAATTTTTTATCCACTATCTAGTCGAGTAATTGATTTTTAGAATGACTGAATGCACAATCCATTTCTTCTTTGTCTGGACAAATACGCAGTCATGTATGTATGGCAGTTCAATGTTAATTGGTCTTTCATGAAACAAACAGTGATTGTTCCATCCAAATATTTTATGCTATGTTCATCCATCTTATGTAAATATTACTGACTTGTTTTAGGCCTCTTTAAAAGTAATTTCATTGCTTGGAATCTTGTATGGTGCATAAATTACCAGCAAGGTCAAGCGAGGTCAAGCCTTCTTCTTTAGTCTGATCTCAAGCAGTAACAAAGTGTCATTCCTTCCAAATTTCAAAAACTCACTTCTACTCCGATTAAGAAACAAATTGAGACCAGCTTTATAATGGCAAATTGCTCACACTAGGTGTGTTGCAATTCTAAGGTGGAATATAGTCAGATTCAATGCATTTCATGAGATGTGTCTGTTGTGTTCATGTATTGAGTTTTCTTTCAGTGTGCTCCTGATGAAGAAATCAGCGACCCTTATAACTGTGATGACAATGAATAGTGCTGCCACCTCTTAACTCCTGCTGAAGTCATTAAGTTGTGAAAGTTTACTTCCCATGCAGTTATATCTAAAGCTTGATCTAAAGCTCCTTACATTAACATCTAAGTGTGATAACCTGTGTAGAGTGAATACAAACTCATAGTCATAACTCTTTATTTACTTATTACCAAAAAAATGCAAAAATTTTCATTTTTGTAGTAATGTTGGTTTAAACAGTATTCTTAAGAGTCTGGAACATAGATATTTTTAAACGTGTACAGTTCACGGTCTTGAAATCTTTCTTGGAACCTGTACAAAATTTTGAACATGTGGTTCAAAAGAAATATTCTGCAGGAGGTTCTTACCTATTTTTACAATTATAATTGTATTTAAAAATGAAGTGGTGGAGGAACTTATGACTTGATAGTGTTCAATGTGTGTTTAACTTTGTTACAGTGTGGTAAGTGTAAGATCATATTAGTCATTGTACATATTCATTCACTCATTCATTTGTTCATTCAGAAGTTTCACATTTATTTATGTACACCAGTTGGTGCTCTTGCAGTACGTTATTAACTAGATACAGTAAAACTTGCATCTCTAAGGTCTAACCAGATAGACAGATTTTATCCACGTATGGCAACACCACACTTACCCCCATAAGGTAACACCAGACTTACCCACACGAGGCAACAACTAAGGCAAAACTAGACTAATCTCAAGTAGGGCAAAAACCCAGGAGAACTCGTTTCTGATCTTGCGAATGAGTATTTTACGTGACTATTCTGGTTTCGCTTTTGTGGTAATTGCGTATCAGTCATCATTTTCTTTCACATCAAACAAAATAAATTTGATATGATCAAAGTCCAGTAGAGATCTGAGTTATCAGTATTCAACTTACACGTATGTGAGTTCTACTGACATTACTCCACATGCAAATAAATAAACCAAATTACTCCATTTCTCTGTGTTATCATTTTATTATCACACGTTGGTACAACTAATAGTTGTTATGTTACTAATCAACAAGGATTACTTTAAGAACATTCAATATTTCACAAACATGATATCAGCAACACACTAATTATATGAATTCGCACTGTACTAGTAAATACATAGATGCTGAAGTTGGCCAATTGTGAAATAATAAATATGTTGGGTAAAATAACTTGCTGGTGAATGACATCCTCATATAAATAAACGTTAGACAATAACTAATACAAAACTATTAACTACTTGACATTCTAAGAGAGTTGGTAGTAACTAGTACTGTTTTAAAGTGTTCATTACTGCTCTGATCAAAATCAAAACAATCTACAACAAATCTAGATCTGGACAGTAAAACCAGCAACAAAGTTCAATTCCTCTCACTGACAATTATGTGATTGTGTAAAATGAGGAACGCTATCTTGCCATATTAAAAAATGCTCTAAAATGCATTTCAGACAAAAATAAATATTCTAAACATCATACCAATTATGGCTTTGACAATAAACAAACCATCACATGGTTTTCAAATTGAAAAAAAACAACTCAGAACTACAGTAGACAATATCGGAATATTTCCTTAACAAATATCACTTTACAACTGGACTACCTTCAGCACAGCTGAGTGGCCAAATTGAACATTTCATTAGTATTCCAACAATACAAATACTACAGACTGCCCCTATATACATATTGCCCACTACAAAACAGTAGTACCTTCATTGACAACCAGGGGGCAGTAAAGTAGTCAATTCCACGCGAGTCATAAGAGCTTTGCAACATTCTCTCAAAACTGCACCAGATGCTCGCATCCACCCTGATTAACCTTATTAAAAAACAACAGAATGGATGAACATATTCACAAACCAATATTTAGATATGTACAAGAGTATTCCCATTAATTGTGCAGAGAAACTCAAACACCATCGCATGCTGGATGCATACTCTGATCAAACCAATGTATTGCTCATGCAGTTTTTCCTTCCTTGCACACAATTCTGTGCCTAAATAAATGTCACTGTGTCACAGTGGCTGCACTCTGCATCAGGAAGTAGTCAGCTCATTTCTTCTTGTCATCCTTACAAATGATCACATACCTCTGTGCAATAGTTAGTGGTGGAGAATACCCATCAGGATATGATACATCTTCAAACAGAACTGAGTATTCATCTTGGGACTGTTGAGAAATAAAAGTACAAATATACTGAACAGACGTTGTAACTCAAGATTTCTTAGGACCAGCATTATATAACTTTGTTACTCAAGATTCCTTAGGAACAGAGAATACTGAGATGCACATACACTGCTGCAAGCAATTTAAGTCTTATTATTGACTTTTTATTGTGCGCATTTTCAAACCACAAAACAATGTATCTTAAGAATTCTCTCTCTATTCATGCTATAAAACACTGCGTAATTGTTCATAATCATGTGACCTGCATTTTGAGAAGAGTCATTTTTATAGAAATTTAAAAAAAGTACATTGCATGCGAGTTTGTGTTTGAAGAATGTATAATTCATACTCTAAATACGCAGAGAACCATGCCTCAGATTTTTATTAACTCTCAAACTAAGGAGATGTCAGTCATTAAATTACCTTTCAAAAACAACACCCTGAGTCTCCAGTCTTTATGGCCAATATATTGTTTGAAAGGAAATAAAAATTTAAAACATCATTTTTCCCTTGGACTTTGACAAACGGAAATTGTTGACATCTCAATATTGGAGTTTTGAGAAAAAAACACAAAGACCGACTTTTGCATCAAGGGGGTATTACTGGCTTTATACAGCATACTATCATGTAAATCACAATGGATGCTATACCTGCATAAAGCACCATCTTTAAAAAAAAATTTGTTTTGGTATTCAAATCTTTATACAGGTTATCGAACATTGCAAGTTAGAAATCCTTAAATTTACACATCAACTCCCTCTGCAGCCAGATTAGGTGAACAAAAGTTGACGTTTTTTCAATTAAAAACTGATAATTTTGCATGTGGCTAAACAAAGTAGTTCTCAAAAACAAGATGAAGTATTAGTTACACCAGTATACATACCCGTCGTGGAGACTCGTGTATAAGTGCTCTGTAGAAACATGTCGTCTGCGGATACAGAGCTAGCACCAACTACAAATAGATAAGAACCAATAAGTTGACAACAGTAGCCATGTGATAATAAAAGGGTTCATTGTCAAAATGCATTGTTGTTATTGCTGTTGTTACTCAAGCCCATGTTAAACAATTTCACTTCATGTGAAGCCAGTTAACAAGGAGATTACACATCCAGGCTGTTTACACATACAGGCTGTTCTCACTTGACAAACAATAGGGATCAATCTGAACAGAAAAACAAGATGCACACTGAAGCAACTTAGCAAATGTTAGAATTAGGAGACAACATTGTTGCAACCTTGAGTTTCAAGTCCACTAGAGTATCCAGCATACATTACCTGGGCACACAAACCACCACCAGGCCACAGTGTCTCATGATAAAGTATCAGTGGAACTCACAACAGAGATTTTTATATTGGTTTCAACTTCCACCTCACTCGGATAAGAAATGTTTTTTGAGCTTGGAAAGTACCGAAAGATAACTGATGGTTTAAAAACTGAACTAATTGAATTGGAAAACAACAGCTCGTCATTCAATGAATCTAAACCACTGTAGATGGAATAAGCCATTTCAAAGACCGAGTGAAAGATGGAGCTGCCAGAAGAATATTGAACTTTTAATAAGCACAGACAGACAACAAATCAGTAACAGCACGTACATCATCCTTGTCAAACAATGCCTCGGGGTCAGTCTCAGGGTTGGCCTTCCACACCGGCAATGGCACGACTCGTCGTTTACTCAGCATATGGCGTCTGAAAGTGAAACAGCACTCTAATTAATAAAATATGAAATAACTCCTTGTTCTACTATGTGTGAAGACTGTGAAGTGTTGAATGAGAGACTTTCACATAACAATGTGGTGACTGGTCACATGGGACCGGATACCAGTGACCTATAGGGGATGAGGAGGCACTTTATAACTTGTGTTTAGAACACATCACATCTAATCACATACACTCTAAAAGGGTTTTTTATACCAAGCGCTACGAAGACAAAGTACCTCCTGGTACAGCTAGGTGGCAGCATGAGTCACTGGTCCCACGTGATCAGCCCTCATAGCTTCCTGAAAGTCTCCCATTGTGTTGACATTAAGTCAAATCTTGGCGTTTTTTTTAAAAAGTGGCACAATATCATTGATAAAGGCAGTTGACAGTGCAGTTGTTATGTTATGTGTTATGATTGCAAAGAATCCGAGTGTCACGATAATTCTATTCAAATCCAGTTTTAACCACAATTATAAACATGCAACTTAGTGGTTGAATAGAAATACATTTTCCATTAGATATGATTCACATTCCTTCTATCCATGATGTAGTTATGCAGTTATTCTTTACAACTACAAGCTCTTGATTTAGATAAAGTTACCACAGAGTACAAAAATGGTCTCAACTTGTTCCTTACCCACAAGGCCATTGAAAAAGCTAAGTCACTACTGCCCAGTTCATATTAAAGTAAGCAGCCGTAAGGAACAAGCTTGTGGAAGATAGTCTCAAGTAACAACGAATGATCAGCCGTTTCCAAGACCAGAAATGAGGGCTAATATGAAAAAGGAAAAATTTGTGATCCATTTTGTAACTTAAAGTGGTATAACAGATAAGTTAGTTGTTTTGACAGAAGGCAGATTTAATAGCATTTTCAAGTATTTTAGGTACACGTTTTTATGCCACATTTTAATCTAATGTATAGATGCCGCTAATGTTTTCAATGTCAAGGTCGACCAAGTGACAAAATGAAAAACTCAGTCTGCCTAAAGGCACAATGTTTCATATGCCCAAATATGTTTCTGTATGCGGTATCACTTCCATTTACCCCCCGTTGATTTTTATTACAAAGGTCATATGGGCAAATTTAACTAAGTAAAAATTCTTCAATTTGGAATGAATATAATACTTAAAAAATCATTTTCTATTCTAGAGAAGATAAGTACATCACTACAAATGCTTGAAATTTTACCACCTGTCTTTCTTAATGACCATAGCAAACAAAGCAAAAATGTTTTTATCGTTGAGAATTTTGACAAAAAGAAATTTCACTTGTCTGCTAAATTGTGGCTTAAACCTGAAACAGTAATGATGATGATGATGGCTGTTTGTGGTGGAAGTAGAACTGGTAGTATTACTAGTAGTGGTAATGGTAGTGGTGTTGTTGTTGGTGGTGGTGATTAGTAGTGGTGGTGGTGGTGGTAGTAATGTAGTGGTGTTAATATTAGTAGTAGTAATAGCAGTGTTACTAGTTGTGGTAGCAGTAACAGTAGAATAGCATAAATAGTAGAGGTAGGTGAAGAAGAAGCAGTAGTACTAGTGGAAGTGACAGTAGTGGTAGTCATGATACTAGTAGTGACGATGGTAGTACTAGTAGTGACGATGGTAGTCCGAGTAGTGACGGTGGTAGTACATGTAGCGACGGTGGTAGTACGAGTAGTGACAATGGTAGTCCAAGTAGTGATGGTGGTAGTACAAGTAGTGACGATGGTAGTGTGAGTAGCGACGGTGGTAGTCCGAGTAGTGACGATGGTAGTCCGTGAAGCGACGGTGGTAGTACGAATAGTGACAATGGTAGTCCGAGTAGTGACGGTGGTAGTCCGAGTAGTGATGGTGGTAGTTCGAGTAGTGACGGTGGTAGTGCGTGTAGTGATGGTGGTAGTCCGAGTAGTGACGGTGGTAGTGCGGGTAGTGATGGTGGTAGTGCGAGTAGTGACGGTGGTAGTCCGAGTAGTGATGGTGGTAGTTCGAGTAGTGACGGTGGTAGTGCGTGTAGTGATGGTGGTAGTCCGAGTAGTGACGGTGGTAGTGCGTGTAGTGATGGTGGTAGTGCGAGTAGTGACGATGGTAGTCCGAGTAGTGATGGTGGTAGTTCGAGTAGTGACGGTGGTAGTGCGTGTAGTGATGGTGGTAGTATGAGTAGTGACGATGGTAGTTCGAGTAGTGATGATGGTAGCAGTAGTTAAGTATTAGTAACACTAGCAATATCAGAGGTAATACTCACTCCTTCCCCTCCTCTGCATCCACATCGTCCACGTCATACTTGTTTGTAGCATGATTAAACAACACCACCTCGGCTAGTATCCAGTTCTCTTCGCCCTCTTCACCTTTCACACGTGCCGCGACCTTGTCACCCTTCTTAGCTATGTAGGTCGACTCGGCAGGAATAGCACCACACAATGGAGGAGGCCTAAAATCATTAAAGAATTTGACAGAGACGGAAAGATATGAGGGGATTGTCTTATACCAGAGTGGGGTCTTATACACGAGGATTACCTAAAAGTGGAGGTGGGCTTATATCTGGGGTTGGCTTATAACAAAGGGTTACTGTAATACACAAATGTTATAAATCTATGCTAATCACAAACACTTAGCGTTGAACACAACTTTTTGAAGTCAAACTTATCTGCTAAAAGTAATTTAGGTCAAAAGTTCACCTTTCGTTTGGTTTCCCAATCCACAGTGGTAATGTTAGAGCATTTTGCTGTAACATTGACATGAGGACACCACGCCGCATGATTTGTTTGGGCCTGTCACCTAAAATATTAGGTAAGATACCTTGCAACTATGCAACTATGCATTGCCAACTAATATTACTAAAGATCCAGTTTAATATGATTGAGACAACTGTCACTATCAGAGCAGTTACTGCTCTCTCATGCAAATACAACAGCTCTTAATTCTTAAAATGTGACCTTGGTTTAACCTTGACCTCAGCTAAACCTTGACCTTAGAACACATCAAGCATGGTATTGCAAGACTAACTCTCAAAGTAAGGTATGATTGGTATAGTAAGAGGCTCACTTTACTGAGACAGACAGACTTCATCTTCAGTATGCAGCCCCTGACATTGGTACATTAACATTGTTGATGACATATTATGGTGACTACATAATGCTTAGTTTAAACTCTAAAGATAAGTAGTTGTTTTCTATCATGATCCTTGGAAAGACTGGTAATGTATGACAATGCACCAAACTCAGTCACTTACTGCCACGGTTTCTGTATGTCTTGATCTCAGCTATTTTGTCGAGTGCTTTTCTTAACAATCTAAAATGAAATAAACATGTGAATTATTTCTCAGGGCTGTTCCAGTAAAATCTGTATGGGAGGGGGGGAAGGCACCTTTTTTTCGCACCCACCACCCATATTTTTCATTTATTTTTTCAGCCTACCACCCGTAATTTTTTATAAGTTTGGAATGCAACCACCCGTAATTTTTTTTTGTTCTTGTGGTTGACTGCACAGGCGCTTGAGTTTATCTGTTCCTCCATCACCACTAACGTCATTCATTACTAAGAAAACATATGTTTCTTATATATGGTTATTAGCCATCGAGAAATTCGAGCACCTGTGGTTAAATGGTGTTATGGGCATGCCGATGAGGAGATCGGAGGGAGTGATAAAGTTGGAGCTCTTTGCAAGTTGCATTTTTATTTCAGTTTTTGATTCTGTGCAGATTGTTTATAAAATTTACTAAAATTACCCACCATCAAACATTTATGGCCCAATGAAACAACAACGACCTGTAAATTTTAATTTTTTTGAAGTACGACCACCAGCCATTTTGAATTTAAGTCAAATGCAACCACCCGTAAATTTTTATTTCAGTTGCCTTCCCCCCCCCTCCCACACAGATTTTGCTAAAACAGCCCTCAGCTATCATGACTCAATAGTTTACGACAATGGCGTGAAAAACAATATTCAGAATTTTCAAAAATCAAACTTATAAGTCATCAATGAAACTTGCAAAGAAAGGACTTCAACTGAATGATATGACCCATTCCACAATTCTTTACTGTCGTACAAAAGCATTCATTTAAAGCTAACAAGTTTAATGCTGTTTTCTTGTGGATAGCATAAAGAAACAGCAAGATAAAAAGCAAACACAATCATTACATCTAGAAATTTAAATTACTTACTTTGCCTCATTTTCAGCATCATGCATAGCCACATTATAAAGGTTTTTCAGTTTCTGTTTGTAATAGGAGGAAACTGAAATTAACAAATTAAAATAACGTAAACAAAAACAAGTTAAGAAGATTTCCAGATCGTAACACCATCTCTGTCAAAGTAGTAGTTTATTAATCAGGTTCATAGTATTCTTATATGGCTGTGCAATCCTTTTAGTTGATTTAAAACAATTTCACGGTAGCTCATTATGACAGCTGTCCACGTATCAAATTTCAGAAAGGTTTCTTACATTTACTGGACTATGGCTAATCTATGAAAAATGTGAAATGATTTACACAAAATGATTTACACAAAACAAGTCAATGAATTAATAGAGGCTTAGGAGTCTTATGACATAAAGTGGATTAAAAATGTGAACAGTAACTTTAACAGAGTGTCACAGGCATGGTACTAAACATAAGGTCATTAAGACAATATGGTAACTATGTTAAACTTACTTTTCTGTTCTTGTTGCATGCGCTCATGTGTTTTTGTAATGTTGTTCAGGTTATGCTCTGAGCGAACTCGCTCTTCCTGAAACACAAAATCCGAATCATAACTTAGGTCTACTCGGATGGAAATGTGAAATTGTCACTATAATTTATTTTAACTTTAATATCTAAATTAAAATTATACTATTTTACAAATTAAGTGTATTTTCTTCAATATTTTAATCATCAATTTTTGTTACTAAGCAGTCCGTTGCATCCAACAATCTTACTACGAGGAAAAAATTTCCAGTTTGCGAATTAATTACTTTGTTCAAAGTCAGAGCTTGTGCTACCAAATTTTAGAAACATGAAATGTTTGTCAATCCAAATTCAAGACCTACCATCAATAACATGGCAATTTTATGCACTATTAGGATGCACAAAAAGGTTGTGTTGGCAACTGTATTCACTGCCAAGTCAGTTTTCAGATTCAGTCGATTACAGCAGAAGTAACAGTTAATATGACACAGTGCAATGGATCAAAGGAAGGACAACTGATCAAGTATGTCACACTTATACTGTCTTACCTGAACTTCATGAGTCAGATGGTATAACTCATTAAGCAGTTCTTTCAGTTTGATATCTATTGCAACATTTCCCGATTCACTGTGGCTTGCCATGGCAACAGAACTGCATTAAACAACAGAATCACTTTCAGACTGCTGCGATGAAGTCACATCTGAAATAAAGCAAACCACAATGAAACAAAGATGTCGGGTAGCGGACTGACTTCAAACTATACAATTATCAGTGTATTTCTTCAGAAAACAAGGTCCTCAATTGGCTTTATTATATACAAGATATTATATTTACAGTACAAGAAATATTTTTACTAATTATTACATGAAAATGAAAATATATTCTAAAACACAGAAATTCCAGATAGGTAGAACTACAAGACCTTTGGACACAATGGGAGCTTGCTTCACTGACAAGTTTTTCATTCACTCATACATGTACTAAATAACTAGTCAGGGGCACCTGCACCAGGTATGTGGTGTATGAATATGATTTATGTACTTATGATTTATGTTAATTCGTGATATTGTACTAGAAAAATAAATGGTAGAAAAAACCCAATACCAAGATGTCAGGCAGTGGATTGACTTCAAAATACAGAATGGTGAGTAAATAGTATGAAAAAAACTTCACATATGTTGGTGTAAAGAAATCTACAATTCCACTACCAGTGATGAACACACTCCGATGGTGTTCAGGACAGGCTACTTTTAGTGTTTGTGCAGACACTTTCCATTGAAAATAGTCCTTGACCCTGCTGTGAGATCCTTACTGCTAAATTATCCCACTATGGACAAAAAGGAACATTTAACCTTGAACTTGTTGTGGAATTAAAATGTCATCAAATCCTCTGTGCACTGTCTTCTCGAAGAGCTCAGTACCATAAAATTCATCATAACTGTTCATGGTTTTTACTACTTTTTATCTGCAAATTGTATGCCAACAGCATCATATCCCCAGTAATGCATTTTTGAATGTGAATTTAAATAAATTCTAAATTATACACTTTAGCTTATAACACACAGGCTTTCCATATTGTCCACTAAAATTGACCAGACCCTGCTTTTGTTCAACTTGACTTGTGGCTTCTTTTGCTTTGTTCCTACTAATGATACTCAATCTACACCTGCTGTTTTTATATTCAGCATTTTTAGACAAATGATGTGTCTTCTACATGCCTTGGGATTTCTCATGCTATTCCTTTTAAATCCTGTTAATGCTTTTCACTTTTGGTAGACTGTGGTGTCCAGCTGCTCTATAAACTTTATTTTCATGAGCTTCTTGTTACAACTTACTGTTACTTTGACTTGGCTTTGTTAAACACCTAGATGTGAATGCTTCAAACCTAACCAGGTGTTTTTGATCACATCTGTTTCTCACAATCATCCACAATGTAAAAGTTTAACTTTAGAAGTTATAATAGAGTACTTTGACACATGGAAATTCTTGTGTTTCTTCGCTAGGTCTTGTAATCTGGCAAATTTTGAAAACGTAATTTTCTCTTGATATCTCGGCTCAAATAAAAAGATACTTTGCACTGTAATGTTCTCTTGCTTTCATGACTCAAATACTAACATTGATCACCACCTGCCATTTCCTTGTCCATTTCATTCAACAAACTGTTCGCAGCAACCTCTATGATTGGTATTTGATGTGTACCATGAAAACTTAAGATCTCTGTACTAAAAGAGATGATCTCCCTTTCCTCCACTCATCACTGTTAATGCACACCAGCTTAAGTCTCTAGTGACAGGCGCTTCACCAAGTTGATGGATGCGCACAAATCTATTGTAACAAGCCTACATGCTGAAAGACATCACATTCCAACAACAGAAGTCAGTGAGATCGTACACATAATTAAGAAAATTGTGGAAGCTGATCGACTGTATTGGGTACCTTTATATTTGAGTCCAGGCGTCAAGAAAATGCAAAGTCAAACTTGATATCTGCGGTCACCAGGAGGAAGATGAATGACAGAGGGGAATCGAAAGACGTATATACTCGGGAACCCAATGGTCGTCCGCCTAAGCATAAAACCGGCTTGTTGTCGTACTCACCCAACTATTCCACTTCAAAGTTATACTCTGCATAGAACTTGATTTGACTCTCACAAATCAATAGTATTAGTTGATTCAAAAGTTTTCTTTTATTTATGCCGAGTTGTTTGAACTGTGCATTGCTTTTCGGCAGCCATTTTATAATGACTCCTATGGTCGTCATATGCTGCCGCCTTTTGAAAGAACAGAAAACCACACAGAAAAAGGCCAAGAAAATAGTGGAAAGTGGTTTACAGCAATTCTACTACAACCACAAACTGTTTTACTAGTATGATATCGATTTTTAAATCGATTAAAATTGATTTAGAATTTCAGTTCTGGAAAATAAATCGCAATTGCTTTATTCCAGATAGACCTTACTTATTTTCTATTTGTGTCCTCTTTATTTGACTTTTTACTCTTGTTGTTCTTAACACCACTTATCTCTACTGTCTTTCCTTTTCTTTTCAGTTTTTCTTCATTCTCTGTTAACACCTTGTCAGCCAAAGCAGAACTGAAACCCTTTGAGACTTTGTCGGTGCAAGTTGATCATTGGACCTCGATACAATTGTTCTAATAAATTACCCAATATCGTATTGTTTGATTTTTTTTTCACCTTTAACAGGCTTCTGCAATCATAAATAAAGTTGTATTTGCATTTTATTGCTCAATCTCTTCTTTTATTTTTGATTATGTCATGCTGTGTTGTATGTAACAATGCAATATAGTGAAATAAAGTCAATGTTTTACTTTATTGGTGGCCATTCTCTATCAATTCAAGTATTTTAATTTTCTTCAAATAAATTCAAAATGCTTTAACCAAAAATTTCAACATAAATGTTGAGCTCAGTACTTTGTTTTGCAATAAAAAATAAGTGGACAATATTTTGATGACCAAGGCGTGGGCCGAAACTGTTAAGCACCCAGCGTGTTCCATTTGTCTGCTGCGTTTTTCCTTTGGCCTAACGGGTGTCGGTTGGTGCCTGGGACAAATAGATACATTGCATAAACAATATCTGGGTAGGTTTTTGTTCCGTCTGAAGAAAATTTAATTTCGAAAGTATCTTCTGAAAATGAACAAAAAAGTGCATTAGTAAAATCTACAAGTTTTTGAGTGGTCTCAAAAAAACAGTCGGTAAATGCATTAATTTTAGTCTCAGTTCTTCCATGCGTGTTTCTCCTGAGAGGTTAGTACCTAACGTGCAGACGAGCACTCCGAATTGGACCGCTAAGTCCCGCGTCGCTGCGCTGCACGCGAAAGAAGATGGCGGACGACCTTTGGAGCCTGACGACGATAGGTATTCGGACTATATATTTAATGGAAGAATTACTGCAGTCAGTTCCTGAACCATCATAATAATCCACTCCGGTTATAGGTTCCGCTATTTAATGATTGCCTGGTGCTCAGAATCAGGCAAAGCTGAGTCTAATTAGGCAATTACATCGCCCTGTAATGCCACAGGCTACGTGTTGCCTAAATCTAACTAGTGCCGCTTGTAACAGGCTTCTGCCAGTTCTTAGACAGTGGCAGTTGGCAGGCAATCAAAAATTCAAGAACTTGAGGCTGAGCCAAGTTTTAGAATATAATCAGATTATTAACGGGACTGTAAAAATTAGTTATCAAGAGGAAAGTGGTTCTCAAAATCCGTGAGCAATCAATTTAGAAATGCTATTTAGTATTTTCAAATACTAATATTTACCTGAACCTTTACGAAACAAACAAAATTCGACTGGAGAAAGCCTGAAATTGACTCACAATGACACCTAAAGTAGGTCAACCGGATGGGAGAACACTTGCGCGAGCAACCGGATGTTTAGGAAAATGGCAAGCCAAGGTTTGCTGTTGTTGTGCAGTTTTGCAACTTATTTCCTTTCATATTTCGTTGTCAGGAAATGTGTAAGAAAATGCAGTCCAAAAACACTTACAGAAGGCGACATTTATGATATATCTGTCAAGTAAGTTAGCTTTTGCTCAACCAATCGCGGCCACAGAGTTGTCAGTAGGTAGTCAGTACCCGGCATTTTCTTGTGATGACAAAGGCAGTGGCGGCACCTAGCGGCGGCTGGAAAATAACTTGTCAGAGATTCCAAACAAGTAATGTGATACCCTTTCACTTCAATAATTAAATACGTTGTTTGAACCTGAGGCTGGTCAATGTGGGCGACCTTGACCTTGGAGTATTTCGTAACAAAGTTTATGATTGAGTTCAGTTTATAGTTTTGCTAGGAGATTATCCGATTTACACATAAGCATGTGATGGTGTGTAATCTCTTATTTATCTGATATAATTTCAAAACTGGCCGATGTGTCACCAGGAGGTGCGCATCGTTTTCTCCTCTGCCACGATAATTGTTGTTTTCCTTTTTCTACACTTCCCACTCCAAGTCAAGTATTCCCAAGTGTTGCTCATTCATACACTCTCTTGTATAAGACCAAACTCAGAGGAGCTAGGAGACATTTTTGTGTAGTGCTCGATTGTCGGCCATAAAGCTAGGATTCAAACCCGGGTCTCACAAATGGGGGCCTGGAGTACAAACTACTGAAGGCACACTGTTTGCTCTTGCCATGCCATTGTGGAGATATTAACATGCCGCTGGCAGGCATCGAATTCATACTGCTGGCGTGTTGAGAGTCGAGCATCCAAATCATTCAGTCATGAGGTCATTTGGGAAGCAATTTAGAGGGGCAGGCTCTATACAATATGGTCCGTCTCACCTGAACTGGTGTTCATGTGAATTTGTTCAGACTAAATATTTTATGAAGCACACACCACAGATATATTGGTGATTTTGGTGTTTGAAAACTGGTTTCTTTTTCTGCCATTTTGTCAATGGGAGAATGGTTACATTTTCTGAATTCATTTTTGCAAAACTTACAACCTTGTTTACTTATAAAGCATAGTATCCAAAAAGTTTCACATAAACACGATCAGCCAATTTTGCAGTATGATTCATGTTTTAAAGTAGGCTAAATGTGGACATTGTTTTAGGATGCACCGTCTTTTGAACTGGCAGTCATGCAATCCGTGTTCACAGCACCACCTAACCATTAATGTGGAACTTAGCTATTATAATTGTCTACATCCAAGTTACTGAATATTAGAGATCTGTTTGCTGTGCTAATTATAACACATTTTTGTTTTAGATTTGTTTCCATGATGTATGGTATTGCGTCCTGCTGTGTTGGTTACGTTATAATAACATCAGTAAATGACATCATTCATGACACGTAAGTTGTGTGAAGTTTTAATGCATTCATACTAGGCGATGATTTGTTTCCAATTATTTATATTTGTCCGATGTAAATGTCTGTGTATGAGACAGAAACACGTTTAACAAAAAGGAAGACTCCAAACAGATGATGAAAGTGTAAGTGAATCATTGAAATAAAAACACTCGGCTGACAAGAAACTATTAGGAACTAACATTTACTTGCAACTTTTACTAAGGTAAATTCTGATACTGCACAGCTGTTGAAGACACACCAGATTGTTATCTTAAATAGCTGTTGAAGACACACCAGATTGTTATCTTAAATAGCTGTTGAAGACACACCAGACTGTTATCTTAAATAGCTGTTGAAGACACACCAGATTGTTATCTTAAATAGCTGTTGAAGACACACCAGATTGTTATCTTAAATAAGCATGCCACCAAAGAAATGATATATTTGCATCAGTTCAGCTCGACTTGTTCCATTAGATAGCACATTCAATTCTTTTACCTGACCCCAGATGGCAGGTGCTAAAATTAGCCTGTGACATCATGACTGTGTGTCGCATAGTTCTCTGTTGACACAAATCAACAAAGTTTACCACCTGGCATCATTGTTGTGCATCAGTAGAACACTAAACATTGGTGCAAAACTTTTAGGATTCAATGCATTTTTTAGATAAATAGTTGTTTTATTTCATGACTGATGGCATTTGAAATTACGTCTGAATTTAGAACACAAACTTTCGTTCCCCCCAAGTGACCATTCAGGGGGGGGGCTGGTGAGTGAATTGTCGACGTGAAACTTGAGCGTGGTCTCGGCTCTGCTGGGGCCAAATGGTCTTGATGTGAGACACTATCCCCGATGACGAAACAAATAATGTATCGGAAAGTGAACCAAAGAAATAATCATGTTGGGTTCTGAGGGACTGAATTCTAGCGACCGTTTTATTACATTACAAGTCCCATCTCTGGTTGTGGCAACGTAACCTGCAGAGGTCCTGTTCCATGAAGTTCCTTCTGAGCAAAAGTAAAGCAATCAGCACATTTATATAGGGATCTCCCTCAAGTCTCATGGCGTACTGTACTATTCAACCTTTGTTTCAGTTGCTTCCCATCACCAACACTGTAATAAACATATGGTTAGCATTGGCACCCACACGACCGCCTCGAGACTCGGTCGGTTGTAAATATAGTATCTGGAAAGCCAAGAAAGCATTTTTATTGGTTTCTGAATGCATTTAATACGGGAGTGAAGTAGCCAGATGGCTTTGACACTTCTTTATAGGCACCACTCCAGTGTCAGAAAATACCACTGACGTCATCACTTTGTGTCCTCACCTTCATCACAGGTTAACGCGACACTTCTTGGCCTGGTGTGGTGGACAAAGCATACGCTGATATGGATACAGACTGATTAAAACGGTAAAAAAGTTAAATAGGATAAGGATGACACATGCCTTTAATATCCTTGTCTTCACTCAACAATTTCAAATGCTAAGTGAAAATCTCTCCTATTCTTGAAAATATCACTTTTTTCTCAGGGGTCTTAGATCATTGAGAATTTTAACTGTGCACATTCTTTGAGTCAGCCTTGCTTGTTGATTGCTATCACATGAATCATCTCTGTACTAGTCCCAGACAAGAGATGATGATTGTTAAAGGAAATGTTTTTGTATTTGAAACCCAGCAGCTCAGGATTATTCACAGCTAGTGGTTGGAAATTGAGTTGCACCCTTTCATGAGTGCTGGAGTCTAAAAATCACCGCACGTTGAAGTATCGGGTGTAGAAATATTATACGTGTAGTCCTGAACATAGTGTATGGTCTCCCACTTTGGATGTGGAGACTAACTTCCTTGGGAGGATAGTGGGAGCCTCCATGGTTCTATGAACAAGAACTACTAATAATATGGTGTAGTCAAAATGTTAGTTTTGAAGTTGAGCCAATTGAAATCCATTTAACTAATTTTGTACCACATGTGTTTTGATAAGCTGATTAATTCTGATTATTAATGATGAATTTCATGCTGGTGACATTTTTGTGAATGTTCTCTACATTCATAGCTGTTTAAACGAAGCATGTTTGCTTTATTTTTTTAGTGCGATCTATTGTCCGTCTTTTAATCTATGACTTGTGTGGTGGTGAGATACCTGTAGCATGATGTGATGTTTGTGGCTGCCAGTGTTATTGTTTGGCTTAACTTAACATTCAGTTTTGTCACCCTGCCATTGGCCTACATGTACATGGCTCGTAGTAGAAACCAACTGCAATGTAAAGACAATAATTGCAGATTATCACCATTTTGGGAATGGACGAAACATAACATTTTCCTGGCCTCCCCCATAGGATAAAACAGTGCAGGTGACTGTACACTGATGTGGTGAATTCAATCTGTTATTCTCAAACAGTTTTATAAAAACTATGTATGTTTATTCGAAAAGGCAAAAAAATAATTAAGCTTTGAATATTGTTTTCTCTTTCGCATCGCTAAAATATATCGTGTTTTATACTCTTGACTTGACGAAATTGCAATAATTGTGATTGAAGTATAAGTCTACTCAATCTAGAGGCTAGTACGTAGAATGGCACTCTTCATTTCAGGCACTGGTTAACTGAGTGTTCCATATGGCTGGCAGCACCCTACTTTCCCTATGACCTTTGGGCCATGTATCAACCATTCTACTTAGACAACCCAGGCTTACATCACAAGCCGCTCAGTCAAAGATTCTCTCGCTTCCTGTTGTCACAGCCTCTCATGTCCTTCCACCATATTGGTCTGCCATTGTTGTTCTTCCCATGCGCAGCAGTAAGTTTGTTTTGCAGAGTTTTTGAACCACTACAGAATTATTCTTGTTACTATCAATGCTCTAGGTTACGTGAACCATAGATTATCAATGCACTTGGCTATGTAAACCATAGATTACAGTTTAAAAGACAACACTTCAAGTTTTCATATCAGCTGTTGTACTTCCTTTTTCAAGTTAGTCTTTCATCTTGTCACAAGTTCAACAAAATGTCACCAATTTTGGACAAAAATTATTGCCAAAATTGGTTATTTTTCATTTTTAATGGCTTCTAGCAATGTTAGGAATGCACACAATTCCTCAGAATCATCGTCACATCTTTAAAAATTTCATAGCATGCATTTGGTGCTACTTATCTTTTATGAAAAAATGTGAAAATAAAATTTCACTTTTTGACCATGTTGTGTGACAGTCCTTAATTTTTTTAGTTTAGATTTACCGTGCTGTGATTCTTTGTTACTGAAGTGAAAACAGCAAATGTGAACAATGGTGTGGAGGATGTGTGGGATGATTCACTAATGTGTCACATGTTACATGTCACATGTTACATGTCACATGTTACATGTCACATGTTACATTTCACATCTTACATGTCACATGTTACATGTCACATGTCACAAATGTTGCATTTTTTGTTAGTAGTTTAAGTGAGAATGTATCATTTTCTCTTTTAATAGCCTTGTTGTGTTGAATTAAAGAGGAATCTTATTGCACACGTTTGGGACTTCTGATTTTATATGAAGTTCAAAAATTCAAAAACCCCTTCCAAAACGGTTAAAAGCTCTTGTACTGTATTTGAAATCTTTATGGATACTGTAAATTAGTGTGTAAATCCATTGTGAAAATGGCATGTTTTGTGTAGTTCTGAACTTGAATGTGTTGACCTGATTTTCTGTACTTGCAGTTTCTCAGAAACAATAAGGGAGACTACTTTATTGGTTGTTTTTACTTCTTTGAATTGGCTGTGCCGTTCATTGCATCAAGAAANAGATTACAGTTTAAAAGACAACACTTCAAGTTTTCATATCAGCTGTTGTACTTCCTTTTTCAAGTTAGTCTTTCATCTTGTCACAAGTTCAACAAAATGTCACCAATTTTGGACAAAAATTATTGCCAAAATTGGTTATTTTTCATTTTTAATGGCTTCTAGCAATGTTAGGAATGCACACAATTCCTCAGAATCATCGTCACATCTTTAAAAATTTCATAGCATGCATTTGGTGCTACTTATCTTTTATGAAAAAATGTGAAAATAAAATTTCACTTTTTGACCATGTTGTGTGACAGTCCTTAATTTTTTTAGTTTAGATTTACCGTGCTGTGATTCTTTGTTACTGAAGTGAAAACAGCAAATGTGAACAATGGTGTGGAGGATGTGTGGGATGATTCACTAATGTGTCACATGTTACATGTCACATGTTACATGTTACATTTCACATGTTACATGTCACATGTTACATGTCACATGTCACAAATGTTGCATTTTTTGTTAGTAGTTTAAGTGAGAATGTATCATTTTCTCTTCTCTTAATAGCCTTGTTTTGTTAAATTAAAGAGGAATCTTATTGCACACGTTTGGGACTTCTGATTTTATATAAAGTTCAAAAATTCAAAAACCCCTTCCGATACAGTTAAAAGCTCTTGTACTGTATTTGAAATCTTTATGGATACTGTAAATTAGTCTATGTAAATCCATTGCGAAAATGGCATGTTTTGTGTAGTTCTAAACTTGAATGTGTTGACCTGATTTTCTGTACTTGCAGTTTCTCAGAAACAACAAAGGAGACTACTTTATTGGATGTTTTTACTTCTTTGAATTGGCTGTGCCGTTCATTGCATTAAGAAACATCTTGGTCAGAGTAAGTAGCGTCTATTAACTCCACTTTTGTTTTAACTTCCGTACTGCAATTATGGAAGGTTTTAATGGTTTTTGTGTGTGATAAATTTTTGTGATAATCATTTACCTTGCATTTTTCGCGTTTGATTTATTTCTTTTTTTTTTTATTTCACGCAACATTTCCTTGTAGGGCGCTGCACTGTTAGCACAGGGCCTTGTACACAAAGTTAGCCTGTTAGGAACAACTAATTATAGAATGGCTTAGGCACCTTACTAACTTTCCTGTTAATTCTAATTTTAGAATGGTTTTGACACTTTACTAAACTTTCCTGTTAAGTCTAATTTTAGTATGGCTTAGGCACCTTACTAACTTTCCTGTTAATTCTAATTTTAGAATGGTTTTGACACTTTACTAAACTTTCCTGTTAAGTCTAATTTTAGTATGGCTTAGGCACCTTACTAACTTTCCTGTTAATTCTTATTTTAGAATGGTTTTGACACTTAACTAAACTTTCCTGTTAAGTCTAATTTTAGTATGGCTTAGGCACCTTACTAACTTTCCTGTTAATTCTAATTATGGAAGGACTCAGCCACCTTGCTAACTTTCCTGTTAATTCTAATTATAGAATGGCTTAGCGACCTTACTAATTTTCCTGTTAATTCTAATTATAGAATGGCTTAGCGACCTTACTAATTTTCCTGTTAATTCTAATTTTAGAATGGCTTAGCTACCTTGCTAACTTTCCTGTTAATTCTAATTATAGAGTGGCGTAGCCACCTTGCTAACTTTCCTGTTAATTTCTTTTCATTCTCAGTCTTGAGGAAAGGCTACCCTGACAATGAATTCAGCGTCTGCTTAGCTGTCATTTCGGGTCATTTTGTCTTTTTATTTGGCTTCTACTGTAATTACAACCATGTTATTGAAATCTATTGTTTTTTTTTCAGTTAAAAATGAAGGAGTCTAAGCTGTATCTAGTCAATGGGGTGATCATGATAACAGTGTTCTTCGTGTGCCGAGTCGCCATATTTCCTTTCATGTATTGGTCCTATGCACATTATAGAGGTATCAGCATGTGGCAAGTGGCTCTCCATATTCCCGCCAAATGCTCAGTAGGTTGCTTCTTGTTATTATCATTGATGATCTACTGGTTGATTATTATGTTGAAAGTTGCTTTGAAAACTATAAGAAAGCAACAGAACCAGTATCCAGTTAGAGCTAATGGTAGTGTAAAAAGCTAACCCACAAGATGCTGTTAAAACCCTTTTGACTTGATGAGTTTGTAAATTGATTGATATTTGTTACCTGAGGACTTTCATTTTTCTAAGCTCAGAAAACCTATTGCACAAGTGATGTTAAAGGATGTACACATGAAAATTGCTTGAAATAGTCCCAGTATTATTAGGCAAATCTTTACCATGAAAAGATCTGTATTGGGACTGCTAGGATTCTGAGTTCCATCTAATTAGGCAGAATTAATTCTGGGAAAATGTAGTCATGACTTAGGTATTTGATTACTCAACTAAAATTCCAACTGATTTTGGCCAATGTCAGTAACGCAGCCTTATTCATTCAGTGAACAAACAGAATTGTTGTCTGACAATTTGTTTTCAAGGTAGACTGATAGTGGCTACAGACCTTACAGGGATTATTGACCACATGGGGACCAGAGAGATTTGTGGAAATATGCTAAACAGATTCTTGTGAAATTTATGAGATTCTGAAATACATGGAAACTCAGCTATTATGTTCTTATGTACTGTGGGCCAATACCCTCCAGTTTGGGCAATTAAATTATTCTTACATTGTTGTGTTTTTCCCATGCATAGCGAAACTGTGATATCTGGATAACTGACTGTTCAATCTACTATATTGAGTGCACCAGCCTTCATCACTAGGTTAGGTCACAATATAGCCAACAAGGGAAATTTTATTTTATAATTTTTCATGAAAGATATGTAGCATCAAATCAAATGCTTTTCAATGTTCAATCTCTGTACTACAGGTATCCTCAGACAACATTTTGGGTATTTGTGACAGTGTACTGTACTATAACAGTTATACCCCCGTCACACCATAGGTGCGTTGCCACTACGGTTTTTGGTCAAAACATGTTCAAAGTTTACGCCGAGCCACCGTGAAGGTCCGTGGACTCGACAGTTTTCTGCAGTGCTACCGCGATCAGTGGCGGAACCACTGTGATCATGGCGGTGACACTGCGGTTTATGACATACAAGCACCGCAGTGGCACTGCATTTCGGGTGTGAGGATGTTTTACCCTCAGACAAAGTTATGGGTATTTGCAACAGTGCAAGCTCTTGAAAAATAAACAAGTGGTATTTTTGTTCGAAATTGGTGAGATCCCCATTTTGGTAGGCCTTATACTGTGTGTTTGATGTCAGTTAGATTATTGTGATTTTTCCTAATAGATTTGCTTTATTTTTTAACATTTTGGACTCTCAAGAGAGGGTAACCCTTTGTGATTTGTTATTATTTTTGTTGAATTTTAGCCATTGCAGACTGAGGTCAGTTAGAAGGATCCTATCAGAGTCTAAGCAGCTCCCAGTGAAATGTTATTGTTGCTGTTGCAGTTTATTTGAAATACAAATAAATCATGTTTCTTTTTACAGTATTTAGTTGTCAATTTCAAAAAGACAAATTGTCACTAACAGTTTGCTTATTTGGAAAACAGACAGCTCTGCTAAGGTACACTATTTTTGTGATGGTTTACTTTTTAGATCACCTGTTTGATTATCCTGTAATAGAAAGGTCTTGAGTGTTTTGTTGTGGTTTACAGGATTGTGTAGTGGGCTTGGAAGGGTAAAATTAGACTTCTTTGGTGAATGCTGACCTGTGGGTGTCGGTTGTTGGTAAATGTAATGTTCTTTACTTTCTGCTATCCTCTTGTCTTTGAGGGATAGTTTAACTGGTCCAACCCGGCCTGCTCGTGGGAAATGCCATTTCTGGCCATTGGTGTGGTTCGTGGACACAACTCAACTGACACCTTTATTGGAGACTTTCGATTGCGTGATGTTTGCGTCTTGTCACAGTTAACTCGTCTTGATCTTTTGTCTCTATGTCCACTTGGCGGTTTATTAGTATCAGGATCAATATGATATTGGGAAGAGCCTGTGCGCATGTTTACCTTGGTTTTATTGCCTTTTGTTTCACTATTAAGTTTGTCTTTTCTCATCACTTTCGTCCTCGTGTTTGCAAATTTCTTTTTTTGGGATGAGCAAAACCATTCGTATTGACTGGGCACTAGTTTTTCACTGTTCGGTCTGTGCTTGTCGCCCCGTGATCTACGATGTCTTTCAGTTGCCATGTGTTTCTTCGCGTTTTTCCAGCGTACGAAAGCCGACTGGTTAACGTTGTCTGTGCCTTCCTGTTCGGCGTCGGAAGCAGATTCCATATTCTCAGCACTGCCTTCGCCTTGCTCATCGCCAAGAAGTCTTTCTTCAGAAGAGGCTCCTAAGTTTTTATCTTCTGTCCCCTCGTGTTTTTCCTCACCTAAAAATGCCTTGTCTTCCACAAGCTCATTCAAATTGGCCACGGTATTGTCTGCGTTCGAACTTATGCTGGAGAGCGAAGACCCTGAACTGAGAGAGGTTCCCTGTGATGTTGCAGATGATGCTTCTGTCGATGCGCCCGACTTTCTGTCGTGTTTCCTTTTCTTTGTGCTACGTTTACGGTTTGCCTGCAGTTTTTGCTGTCTACAACAACACAAGTTTACCAGTTAGACATTGGGACCAGTAGTTATTTAGAAATTAAGCGTTGGTTCACATTCATTTTGAAGTGTGTGACCCTAAACACTATTGTGCGTAGACTTCGGCTAGTGCGTAGTATCTTTCCTGCTCACGATCCTAAGCGTAAAAATCATACTTAGACTTCTAAGAAATTTAAAAATCCTTGCTGTGATTCCACATTGGTTTCTGTCATCAAAAGGAATTGATGAGTCACATGCTATAGCTTACGAAGCGGCCCAGAGTTTCATGCTCAGTGCTGTAGTGGCGCGTAGGCGCACGTAGGCGCAGCCAACCACCTTTTGGCATTTGAACGTTGCGCCTACGCACCGTAAGTTACGTTCAGTGCTCAAAGTGATACAGTGGGCTTTGGGCGCCTACTTACCTCTAATTTTACCACTACAGCGCTGTTCATGCTAGGCGAAGCGACCCAATTTTGGAATGGTTGAGTTGGTCAATTCATCGTATCAACGAACTTGTGTAATACGTAGTGTACGCGAAATGTTGCCGTCAACCTTGTCCAAATTAGGATGGCATTCAGATGAGACGGCCAGTTTTACGTTTCACTGAATGGTCTGTTCAAGGTGGAAATCTTATGTTGTGTAATTTTTTCGACTTCCGTGTGCCGCGTTAGTAGTGGCAAGGAGAATCCAACGAATATGGAATTATTTTCTTTTTTTAGTGGCTTTTGTGCAATGTACGTTCGGAGGGCTGGATGTCTCTGATTATTGGTTTGGTTGTAACAATGGCAATGCCTTCCTGATTGTATTTGTGACTGTGTTAACTTGCTTCCTGAGCTAGGATTCAGAATAATATGTTGTATCTAGCTAGGACTCAGAATAATGTTGTATCTATAGCTAGGACTCAGAATAATGTTGTATCTAGCTAGGTTCCAGATGTTCGTAGTACCACGGAGACTATTTCGTCTACGTGCGTCCATCGATATAGACTTATATGGCAAGTAAAGTCAATAAAGCTACTCCAAAAGTTTTTCGGGTCTGTACTCATTGGCATGAACGATCCAAGCGATGATGTAGACTCTATATCCATCCGAAATTAGACTGTCAGTGTAGCGATACATAGGCGGATTTAGGGGGGCAGGCCCTCCCTGGGCTGCCGCACGCGAAATGAAACAGTAACTACACTCCTTGGTAACAGCGCGAGGAAATTTAGAGTTCCGTAACTAGGACCTGTGGCGGATGAGATCCAGAGGAATTGTGTTCCCGTTTTTTTTTTTAGTCCACCGATAGATGTTCTGAAGGGAAGATGCACATCCCGACCCCCGCAACTTTCGGGCCCCTGTGCTCATACAATCGCGCTTTGCCCAATTCCCCGAGACATCATGTTGCCCCCCCCTTATGGAATCCTAGATCCGCCACTGCGATATACCTATTCATAAGATTTTTCATTCTTGGCTCCAGGATTGCTTCTCAAAGGCAGAACTGAAATTTTATTTGGAGTGTAAAAATGCAATTTTCTGTATTCAAGCTGTTTTGGAGAAGAGCTAAGTTATGCCTTCGGCGTCACGTGTGTGTTTAGCCCGACTTGGGTTAACTTGAGAACGTCCCGTAATCTACTCCCAATACTAATGTGCCACATATAATTTGTACATGCACCACAGGTATCTGCATGAAACTGCAAGCATTAGCGCTTCACGAGATCGTAGTGTCATGTAATTCCCTCCTTGAAATTACATTCGACTGACCTTTTTCGGAAACATGCGTATAATATGAGCGCAAACACCATCACAGCCCATACTCCGGCGCCTGTTCTGTAGATGACTGTAGAGATTATTTCAGTTGTGTCTTTCAAAGTGAATGCATCTGTTCATAAAAAGACTTTAATGTTACAACCTGTGAGTGGTAAAATACTAAGCATTATTCGACCGATTGAGGTGTTCCAGATCGCCAACAACGAGATGCAAACGAATCGCTATAGTGAGAACAGCCGAGTTAGGCAACTACTGCGTCGCACCTATCGGCATTGTAGACAAATCGCTAAATGTGTACTAGCCTTTACGGAGCGAAAACTCATTGTTGGTAATGAATAAAAGTGCCTGTATGACTTAGTGCTAGGCTTATCGAAAACATTGTGTTTTGGGGATCTTACTAACCGACTTCGCATCGCTTTCCAACAAATCCTTTGACGCATGAACACACGTAACCAGCAATGCTATCAACGGTTGCGCACGTCCCGCCATGCATACATGGGCTATTTGCGCATGCGTTTGTTCTGGAATCTGTAAAAGGACAAAACGATGTCCACTCGGGAAAACCATACAATTACGATCAGATTGGCTTGAAAAACGAAAGGTGTTTGCCTTAGGAAACAACATTGTTTCAAATGCACGAGGCATAAATTTTAGACCGGAATCCCTGGCACCTGATATCTTCCCCGACAACAAAATATTGTAGTGCCCAGCCCCATGAAATGAAACCACTGAGCGCGACAATATAGAAGGCCAAAATGTTGTTTCAAGAAGCACGAGATGGAATTAACTTGCCCTTTATATACATTGATTACCATGTTCACGTCCCTCATTGGGAAAAATTAAATAAGTCATGTCATACGTTATTATTACTCAGACTCTAACGAACCCACGTGCCTTCGCACGGTATTCCATCGCTGGAGGTACCATTGGGACATCCGCAAAAGTACGACCCTTGAGTATTATGACACGACCGGTTCCCGCACGGTGATGGAGTCGAGTAACATTCGTTGACGTCGAGCTCGCACTGGTCGCCTTCATAAGTTTTTGGACATGTACAGACGCCACTGGTGAAGTTACATTTCCCATCGTGTTGGCAGCCGTATATGCTGCAGTCTGTAGAGAGGTCAGCCAGCAGTTTATAGCTGTAATTCCATTAGGGTGTTTTTGATGAACATTTCAAAGCATCCCCGAATACCAACTTTCACAATTAACATTTTTTTACACCGGCGTTTCTGATTGGCTAGTCAAATTCTCAACAGTTAGCGCTTTACGCAAACAAACTGACATGACTGATAGACTGAAGTCACGGTGTAAATGTGGTCTGTTGTACAGACAAATCGGTGCTTAAAATTTATGTTCAGGAAATGTGAAGCCTAGAAATTGTGATTGCGCCATTTCGGAATGCATCTTTCTAAGATTTTGTTTACGATAGTGTCCTGTACTCATACAGTATGAATAACACACGGCGGTTAAATCGGCCAGATATGTGTTTAGTGTACATGTATGTTCTTCAAGCACGCGCCTATTAAACATCACTGCAGAAACGAAATAGTTGTTGCGACGGCACTTGCATGACAAGGCTAAAAATCGTCCACAGTCCGCCATTTTTTCACGGTGTTGTAAAGCTAACCAATGACTGCCGAGGTTACATCGACCAATGCTAAAGCCACTGCGTGATACCTGCGTGCTGGTTGGGCTAAGCACGTACCGGGGAACCAGCGAGGAGACCCCCTTTGTTACGTCTATCTTACAAATTAAGAAGGCGTGCTTTGCATTGTGGGAGGAAAAACGTGGAAATGACGAGCAGTTAGTAGATCGTTTTTTGGAATTTAAAACTAAAAGAAAAACGCTTTGACATCAACTGAAATTCAAAATCTTAACGAGCAAACCGTAAAAAATATCTGGTGAACACGTTGAATTCTGTTTCAGTGGCAGAGGACTACCTAACTGAATAATGCAATTTAGTCTGTTTTTGTTTTCGCGTTCTACGCCAGTTTGAACAAAAAAGCGCAAACACTATTTCGAATGCGATAATTGATGCCCGGCACCAAGTTTACTATTCAAATGATTGCTTTGTGGAAATCTTTCGCAGCATAGTTTCAATTAAGCAATCGTCTTTCGACTACAGCTTTACGTGTGCATTTTTGTGAACAGGAAAAACTGTTGCTCTACCAACTCCGGAAAGGTTACCTACACCGGCAATTACTGAGTCCTGTGCTCATTTATTTCTAATCCATCTTATGGCTTGATTCCAACCACTTTCTGACGGATTGTTCTAAACCCCCCTCGACCCCCACATCCCACGACC
>NMRA01000173.1:535059-572011 GCA_002633005.1 Phoronis australis | reverse complement strand
CTACCCGGACAGTGGGTGCAATCGAGGTCTGTCGGAGTTCAACAGACAGTGATATCTAGCTATACTTTGACGATAGTCTTCGTGTACAGGCAGCTGGCTGGCTAGGGTGAGGTATACTGCGTGTTGAGCTTCGTTAGACCCCGAAATTTCACACGGCCCGGGTACTTTTCGCTGCTTAGTCGTCGTGAGACGTGAAACTATATCAACATCTAGAGGTAACGACCGGCGGGGGTGCATGCAAAATCTGAGAATCAACCGACACTAACCCTGCCCGTTACAGCCCTTAAGTGAAAAACAGTCTAATAAAAGTCATTTTCTTGCGTAGTTGTCCGCCTTTTGTAACAAAGAAAACAGTTTGCTCGTGACACCCGGCACACGCCATTTCCTAAATTCTGTGCGACATCTTTCGGGAGACGATGACAGCTTCGCATCTGCTAAGTTTGTTCTGAAAATCGGTTTGCTGGTATTAACATACTGAAAACTTGTAACGAAATGAAACCAGTTCCGATAATGTGTTGTGACATGTAGGCAACCTCGTGCAAAGAAGAACACTTGATTGAAGAATTGGCGAAAAAAGAAACTGGCCTATAAATGACGCAACGTTTAGTCATGGCGCCAAAAGCCGACGATGATCACTCTACCACTTTAGCAGCAGAATAACGGAAGAACGCCAATTTTTAAAACACCAGCAAATAATTTATTTTGCCCAAGGAAGAGTGTAGCTTTTTATGACACTAATTTTGTGTCAGATTTTATTGTCAGTTTTTTACTCATATCGGCGCAAAGCTGTACATTTAGTATATACCTTTGCACCAAGGCTATACTGAACTCTAACTTGGGTAAGTTCAGTGAAGCTAGCTAGGACCTCGCTAAAAAGCAAGACTTCGCGATATTACGTGAGATATTGCCTTGTATTTCAAATGAGAGCATGTGATTTTGGCTAGGTTTTAGCGATCATGTCGTAGCGTTGCTGGACTCTACCCTGTTCTCTCTGATACTTGAAATTTAACGCGTTTTTCTAAGTACCAGCGAAAACGAGAGAAATGGTCCTGCCCTCACGCCTGTCAAGTCAGTATAGTCCTCTACGTGTTTTTCATTAGACTATGTTGACATTGCGCAAGTCTCTTCATAGTTAGTTTTTGTCCGAGATCCTATTACTCGACGGGACTAGCGAGGAAAAAGGCCATTTTATTGTGTAGGATTACACTGCCTTCCGACAAACAAAGCACGATGAAATCACTTATAAGGAGCAATTTTATGCAGGTTGGTGCTTTAAGTGAAACATCAATCGTCAAGGGAATGAGAAAAGATCGACTTACGTCAAGTTAATTCCACCTTCAAATAAACAATGCCATTTGAATCTTTACTTGTAAAATCAACTCATGTATTACGTCTAAATCATCACAGCACACGTTTTAGTCACGCGCTCAAAAGAGAATATATTTAAATATTTTAAAGTTTTTTTAAAAACAATGGAGAAATGAAATTCACACGACGACAGCGTTGTGAATCACAAGCCGCACAAGGTATGCTTTCAGGGGTGCTTACCAGCTTCATGTAAGGTACAAGGAGACAACAGTTGTTCTTTTGAATAAAACTGTTTTTTAAAATCTGAATGCATTTTCTATAAGAACCGCAAAATCAATATGTTGAGAAGTTTATTAAATTGAAATAAACAAGCATTGCACAAACGTAATCAAGTCCATGAAAACTATAAGCTAAACTGAAACTAATTTTAGAAGCAAATTTGTAGCCAAAACACCCACTAAAATCAGGAGACTTTGTACACACTAGGCAAAATGATTACTTTCCAGTAGTAATAAAAGGTTATAGAAGGCAAAGCAAAACACAGATAGGTTTTACGAGGTATTCCAAGAAGGTACACAAGAACAAAATATACACATAATTTTCCAAGACTTCACACATAGAGATGGAACGGCTATATCTACTAGCTTACAACACACCAAGATTGTCATTGCCGCATGTACTAAACTGTATTGGGAGACTGTACTAAGATGTTCTGCTGCACTGCAGTATCAGGGACCAAATGCAAGGATGTACTCTCAGCCACCAGCAATTAAACTACATACAGCTGCTAACGACTAATTACGCAGGTATGCCGGGGGTACTCTCTTTCACATTATGCAGGTTATATGCCAGGGTATTCTCTTTCAAGTTATGGGTACAGAGTACATAGGCATATTTAGAATCCACGGGAGGACAAGGATGAAAATTTTATCTAGGTAAAATACAGTTTCCCTTGGCTGGTCGCCATGTCTTTCGTTTGCCCACCCAATACATGACACGATAACGAAATACATGCCCATGGGAGATAATACCCATTAAGGCACAACGACAAAGAGGACACCTGTCAGGGCAATCTAACCACCTCCGTTGGCGGTATGCCACAACAATCTCTCCAACAACAGAGCTCCTCAGGGGTTAGTGACATTAATTAAAATTCACGGAGCTGAGCGAATGGAAAGTAACATTTGATACCAAAAGCACTTCACAGCCTTGAAAAAACTAATGTTTAGTTTCGGTGCATTAACCCAATCTTTAGTAATGACGTCAGTGACAGTGAGAGGATTATGCTGAAAAACTTGAATGAATTCCCTGAATAACTAAGTGATTAAGTTTGACTACTGAACAAATCCACTACTTACAACTACACTAAAGGATGGCAGACAAACATACGTTGCAGTATACAATGTGAGGACATTCATCACAAACGTACGCTGCAGTATACAATGTGAGGACATTCATCACAAACGTACGCTGCAGTATACAATGTGAGGACATTCATCACAAACGTACGCTGCAGTATACAATGTGAGGACATTCATCACAAACGTACGCTGCAGTATGCAATGTGAGGACATTCATCACAAACCCAGGTTCGAATATTCAGCCATGGCGCAATGAAGTGAGAACTTCAATACACATAAGAGGTAGTGGAAAATGAAGCTGACTTAATGCTTCTTCGCCCAAGTTAAGTGCCTGACTTAATTCCTGAAACGTTGCTCTCGTAATAGTCAAACAAAAATGGATAGACTACTCACTTATTTCACACAAAATAATTTCATCATTCGATTTTTCAAAGTCTACGTTGTTGCAAACAATTAAAGCTTTACTGCATGTCATTCTACAACACCTGCACTGGGGACCAAGTGGCTAATGCAATAAAACATTTTTAGTCTTTATTTTTCTAGAGAACTTTGATGACATAAATTTCAACTTCACCACCATGTTGTATGCTAGGTGAAGAATAACCAGAACATACCAAGAAAAAAATCTGAACAAACCACAGCCATATACAAGGCACACAGACACACCTGTTTACAAGAGATACAAAATGAAACTGGTCCCCAAGGTAAATAGTAAAACATGATACATAGCAGACACTACGTATAGTCCGGCACTAGAATGTTTTATTTATCAGATATATTGTTCTTCCTGAAGCGCCCACATCAAACATCACAGTTCAAATGCTACATGATATAAAAGCTTATATGACCTCATTGGAGTATCAAGAAAAAAGCAATTGCAGACGTGAGCAAGTCGCGCATGTGGACCCATTACACTAATCATCTGGAACCATTATTATCCTTTATTCATGGGCAGCATAGCACTGAAAAAAGTGGGGGGACTATAGCCCCCCAGCCCCCTATGGTGCGCCGCCCATGTTATTAACATATAGTGAAAACCGAGCTGAGAAGCTGGATACCTTACTTGGGGCTCTAGCAGTGTGCCCCAGTGGACCAGAACCCATGACGTTGAGTAAATGAAGCAGACACTACTCACACTAGGCCACACTGACTCCTCATTGAAGTAACAAGGTAATGAATTTCATGTTCAGCCTTAACAGGTACATGGACTTTTTGTCTACGTGAAACTGACACAGTAACACATTTAAATGGTGGCAATGTTGAGAATAGACTAGAATTGATGACTTGTCATCACGCATGAATAAACATGTCTTGGGCAATGCTTAAGCTCAAATAGAAATTAAACACTATGCGATTTCCACCAGAGGTATGTCCTATGTGGGTACTTGTGACCCAGTTTTTATCGGGAGGAATCCATAAGACAAAGCAGCAAAATCTATGGGTTTCAAAGGAATACTTCATCTCAAAAACGGCAGTTTTTTCAATCCACTATAAGGACACTGTTGTTGTCAACACCAACCACTGCGCGTGCAACCTGTTCCCCTTACCAGATACTGATCATTGATATTTTTGAAACTTGATACACAACACACCATTGCACTTGTAAAGAGACAGACTGGCACACTAGAGCATATGAAGTCAGGACATTGGGCATTTGTTGATAACAACATTAGATGTGGTGCATGATGGAAGCATGGATGACATCTTGACATACGCACTGATCATTTCCCAACACAGTGGTAGAGTGCCACTTTAAGGATAACAATGAAAAAGCAATAACTTCTAACAGAAAAATGAACAGATACCAGAAACTAACTATGGTCCAACAGCCACAAACCAAACTAGCGCCCTCTAGGCTGTGAGGTGAGAACCAAGACACCAGACAAGAGCACAGTCACATTAAACACATTTTGTTGAATGAGAGCCTTATTCAAATTTGCTCTCATTACAACATAACTTTGTGTAGACATTGCAAGCATCTAAAAAGGTAAACATTATTAGGAGGCCACAGAAATTTGCAACTTTATCAATAAGTGACACTCCACCAAAAAATAAACACTGTCTCATACTACAGTCTTGAGTTGAAATGACAAATGCACTTAAATTTACATCAAAGCTGAAATTAATACGTAAAACTTAATAGCATGAAATCGAGGTCGAAAACCTACTCTCTGGATGTGAATAACGAGATTACGTAGAGTTCAGATGGATGTTGAGATGTGGCCGCTATACAGTGAAGAGCACATCTAAGAACATAAATGCAAAAATGTCTCCTATGCAACTCTGCATACAAAAGTTCACATAAACATTTGAACTACAAAAAGTCCTAAAACATACACAAATTAAAACACAACACAATCCAAGTAAGATACGAAACAGTTTCACAATTAAATAGTAAAGTCGTTGAAACTGATTTAGACACATTCAAGTGACTCTGACACATTCATTGGCCCTGAATGATGAATAAATCTAAGGCAAAAGAGACCAGCAACCTAATTCTTGACGTACATGTGAATATCAGTGTCCTCTCATTCAATTTTAAGGTACACAAAAAGCCGTTACAACTTTTAACCCAGTTGAAAGGTTGTCAACCCTAGGGTGAACAGTGTCACAGTGACTTTATAAGTTATAACTGTGTCGCAGTTATAACTGTGTCGCGGTTATAACTGTGTCGCGGTTATAACAGCCTGTAAAGGTGGTTTAGTGAGCTCCACGTGATTACTTAGCACTGATTCAATTCTCCAGAGTGAACACAACCATCGTTAAGGTTATGCAGGACCTTAAAAAATTTTCAATTTTGACCATCTTGGGAACACCATATCTCACAAGTGGCAGAATGGATTCATATGAAACTCACATGAAACTAACATGTCTTGTGCACTGGTCTCCAAAACGATGCTAGGAATTGTTTTTGAAATGTTACATATTTGGATGAGGGACTATCATAAAAAAGGACTTAACGATCTTTGAGAAAAAAATTTAAAGATGCATTAAAGGAAACGATACTTTAGGAAACTGTGACAGCGTTTTCGAGATTTCCTCTTGAACATTTATATTACACACACAATAACAAAACTTGGGCCATGAAGGTGCACTTAGACAAGAACTGTGAGAGACTTTCATGAAGCAAAGAGATTAAAGATTCTACGAGGAGACCCATAATGCACAGCTAATGAAAAATGTGTCTTATTTGAAAAAATTAGACCACCAGATGGGGTCATTCATTGGATGAAGGTTCTGTGTGATGACCAGTACACATGCACTTAAACAGGTAGAGTACGTCTGTCTTCAAGTTATCATCCTGCTTTTATGGAACTTAAAGAGAGAGCATTTCCAAATGTAACTTTCATGTGACCATCATTCATTGCATCACAAAGTCTAAGTTATATAAATATCCTGCCATGATCAGTCCCTCAATAGAATCATTTTGACCATACATGGGCATAACAGGTGTACAGACCAAATGTTAAAACAAACAAGACCAATGGAAAACATTAATATGTGCTCACATTGGCCCTCCCCCTTTAAAGAACATAACCTTTGACCTTATGTTTCCTCCACAAAAGGAGTCTTGCCAACTACTCCAGTGATAGATCAACAGTCAATGTAACCAAAAGTGATGACGCTCACTAAAACTGTAACATGTTAACAGAATAACAATAAGGACATGAGTCTAGACATTATAACTTGCATAGGCAGAACAGTAGTGGCAGGAATGCAGCAATGGCCGCCAGAACAGGTAATAGCATACTACTGCTGTCTTCTGTCGCGTAAGGATCTTGTACTTTAGGACCAGATGGTCGACGTGGCTTACTCGGCTTCTTCTCGTTCACTTCAGCTTCATCATCCTCTTCTTCTTCATCAGGTTTGTTTGCATTCGGCAGTGGTGGTAACTGTGGTACTTCTGAAGATGTATATTGGTCATATTGGTTATACATGAAGATGTACATTGGTTATACATGAACATGTACATTGGTTATACATGAACATGTACATTGGTTATACATGAAGATGTACATTGGTTATACATGAAGATGTATATTGGTTATACATGAACATGTACATTGGTTATACATGAACATGTATATTGGTTATACATGAAGATGTATATTGGTTATACGTGAACATGTATATTGGTTATACGTGAACATGTATATTGGTTATACGTGAACATGTATATTGGTTATACGTGAACATGTATATTGGTTATACGTGAACATGTATATTGGTTATGCGTGAACATGTATATTGGTTATGCATGAAGATGTATATTGGTTATACATGAAGATGTATATTGGTTATACATGAAGATGTATATTGGTTATACATGAAGATGTATATTGGTTATACATGAAGATGTATATTGGTTATGCATGAAGATGTATATTGGTTATGCATGAAGATGTATATTGGTTATGCATGAACATGTATATTGGTTATGCATGAACATGTATATTGGTTATGCATGAAGATGTATATTGGTTATACATGAAGATGTATATTGGTTATACATGAAGATGTATATTGGTTATACATGAACATGTATATTGGTTATACATGAAGATGTATATTGGTTATACATGAAGGTGTATATTGGTTATACATGAAGGTGTATATTGGTTATACATGAAGATGTGTATTGGTTATACATGAACATGTGTATTGGTTATACATGAAGGTGTATATTGGTTATACATGAAGTCAACAAATATGCTTATAAAGCCAGTGCTCCTAAAACTGCTTTGAGGTGACGACTTGGTAATATCTATTGGTCTATTTACACCAACCACTACCCTATTTACATTGGCACGGTGTTTCACTCGATCATTTCTCCAACCATCTTCAGGTGTTACAGTGTTCTAAGGAGAAAGAAAACAAGTGTATTGTTCACTCATAGTGGTCAATGATGAACACGTCATTTTTTCCTGGCACAAGCTGCAATTGAACTACAGACCTTGGATTGTCAGTCCAGTACTCTAGCTACTACATCACCAAATCACCCATTAATGACCTAGCGAAACATCGTACCAATGTAGACAGGCAAGAGGTTGGTGTAAATAGAACAATAGATTTTAAAGAAATGATGTTACCAATATACCTATCAAACTCGTTAAGCTCAGTCTCAATATATAGCTGCATTTGAGAGATGATTTGGGGTTGAATTGGGAGGAGATTTTTTTACTATTGAATGTATTGAATGTTTGAAATAATGTCCTATGATGGTCACGGAAATTTCAAGAGTGAATTTGTTGGAATGAATGGACACCTTTTGATTTTGTTCTTTCAGACAGTTTAACAGAGGAAATGCACTTTTAAATGACTCAAAAGTCCACCTGAACACCATTTTTAAGAACAAACCCTTAGAAAACCATGAAATATTTTAACAACACAAACACCAATTCCATACTATGCGGTAATTAGTCGGCAGCGAGTAGAGAGTGGTAATTGTTATTCTCTCATGTACAAAGGATAATTAGCAATCATTCCTTAATAATAGACCATCAAAACCTGCATTAGCGCTACCAATATACCTTACTACTAACAAAAGGATCATTGGTGAAAATATGAAAATGTTGAAACAAGGTGTTATTGCCGACACATTGTATAAGGTTCACATTTGCAATATGCTTGTAACTGGTCTGTATTTATTTAAATGTTAGCAGCATGTTGCGACCTTATTTCATGCTTTTATCTAGCACACTTTGAGTGCCTTGCTGTTGATCACATTAACACTACTACTACCTTTGCTGCTTATTTCGAATTCACATTTGTCACTGTGGTAGTTCAGTAGCGACATCTTGTTGTCTCTAATCTTTAGTCTGAACAGGGAATGATGCTAGTAGAACTCTAGTTATGTCATTTTGTTTAAAGCAGCGATATTTTACGTAGTATAATTATCTATTTTTGCCCTTGTTTGGCTTGAAGTTGCTCATCTATAAATTAATGTACAGTTCAACTCTGAGTCATTTCAAAGTTGTTAAATTAGTTTGCTTTCTGTTTACAATATCAAAACACTTTGCACCTTGCTACGAAATAAAAAATGTACAACTACGTAAAATCCTCCATCTTAAAACGTCCGTCTGAGTACCAACATATGGTAAATAAGATTCATTTACATAATAATCAAATTATAAGAACGGAAAATTCAACTGACTTGACCACAAAATAAAGCTTTTCTTCAGAAGAATGTAGAAAATGAAAGTGTCACACAACATTGCACGGAAATCAACACACATTAACATGGTAAGTGTGATGCAAGCAAAATGTGCAATAGCAAGACATCAGACGTAATTTCTTCACACTCGCACAGAATAATCTAAAAAATGTGTTACATGTTTTTTGTACTAAACTGACAATTGATTAAAATAATCTCGCTGTCTGATGATGTAGACGTTCAAACGACTGAAACAGTCATATTGGCTTACATACAGATACCTTTGTATAATAATTATTTCCTTTTTTCAAAATTACTGAGCATTCATGTAAGTGCAGTTGAATATGAGTTTCTAGTGAACATCAGAAATTTCACTTTCACTCTTTTAGCACCTCACCTTCAAGAGATCCTTTGATGAGGTACATTGCATTAACTTTGGGGTTATCTTTGTGTCCCTGAAAACAAAAAAAAACAAAAAACAATAAGTAGTCAAATTAAAGCCAACCTTCCATCATCTGATTTGTTTTAACACACAGCCAAAACAAAACACTTTTAATGTAATACAAGGAATGTTAAAGACACATACTTGAGAGATACGAAATAGGAAACAATGAAATAAACCCCTTCCTTCCACCTAATAGTACGAATCCAAGTTTGGAAAACTATGAATCGAGAGTACGCAGGTATTGCGCACTAATTTTCACATCTGTTGAAGAATCGGGTTTCCTTATAAAAGTAATCAATGTCATAAAGCAGTATTTCATAAATTGTATTTAGTTCAGGAAGAGCCTTCAAGGCGTTTAGTTGACATGGTGACAGACACTGGATGCATGCATATCATACAGATGACAGTAATGTATTGTGCAATAGTCACTTACAGTGGTCCTGGGTTTTGATGTCTTGTGACTATTTGATGTCTTGTAAGTGACTTTTTGATGTCTTGTAAGTGACTTTTTGATGCCTTGTAAGTGACTAATTGATGTCTTGTAAGTGACTATGTGATGCCTTGTAAGTGACTTTTTGATGTCTTGTAAGTGACTATTTGATGTCTTGTAAGTGACTATGTGATGCCTTGTAAGTGACTATTTGCTGTCTTGTAAGTGACTATTTGATGTCTTTTAAGTGACTGTTTGATGTCTTGTAAGTGACTATCTGATGCCCTGTAAAAGACTATTTCCATTGTGCGGATGTGGGTTAATCAAAAAGCAACTCAAGTTTAGCGACAATTCCCAAGTGAGTTTGCGAAGTGATTATTTGCTAGACAAAGTGTTCAAGCTGTGATAAGTCTGGGTTTCATCACAGAAAAATAAACAAGATTTTGTACTGTTTCAAATTGTCGCCTGTTTGAGTTAAAAGTGATTCGAACCTTGAGGGGAATTTTGGGGTCTTATGAGAGAAATTTCACGTGGTTTTTAAAATATTTTTCAAAAGGAGAATGGGGCCAATATTCAGTCCCAAAATCAAGGGAATGAAGGCCTTGGTAATCCATGGCGATACCTTGCAAAGTTTGGCGTGATTTTGCATTGTTAAGAAGTTGTTGCATCCAACAAATGCAAGCCTGTTCTTAACCTTATTCATCACTTAGACAAGGAAGTGTTTGTGGGATTAGAACATTCTAAACTGGCAATTTGTTATTGCTTGAGATGATGCATGGAACATGGTGTGACAAGCCAACTTGTTCTCATGTTTGGTCTCAACTTAATGGAACAGGTTTAAGGAGTCTAATTCAAATTAGTATTTGTGCACAAGCAGGCTTACCCGGTAATAGGGTTTGTTTAAGTATGACATCATTTTGATGTTATGGATCTAGTCAAAAAACATTAAAATGCAAAAATAAAAGCAATTATACTAATAAAGCAACATTTACATTACGCTTTAAATTACTGAAACATTTTGAAAATAATTAGAGGCTAAAGAGCTTGTCAGTCTTAGCCCGTCCCTTCTCAATTCCACCTGAGCACTCAATGGCTTTTAAATTAACTAATGGTAAACAACAAACAATAAAAACATAAAACGTAAAAGTTTCGAGTTCTAAAATTCTCTGTGGTTACCTCAAATAAAACAAACATGGTTGAAGGCACAACTGTACTTTTTGCTAGACAATATAAACTTAATATATACTTGCGGGTAGCCTCCATACAATCTCCTATCCTCAGGCCCACAGTTATGGAGCAAAACACCAAGAGACATAATGTAAATGACAATCAAGTAAAGATAGTTGCTGTTTCAAAACCATGTGTCTCATCATCGGGCAATAGGTGAAATGAACGTAAAAGCAAAATGAACAGATGAACTAAAAAGTACAGCAGGTAGAAGGGCATGCGAGCAGGGGGTGTGAAGGTATCACACGGTAGGGAGTCCACAAGCCTAATAGAACAGGGTGTGTGCTGCACACTAGCCCTGTTCCGTTGTGCTTGTGGACTCCCTACCGTGTGATATCTTCACACTCCCTGCCTCTGTGCCCTTCTACCTGTTGTCACCATTTATTTCATCTGTTCATATCACTTCCATGTTCATTTCACATATAACCTGATGGTGAGACATATGGTCTCAAAATATAGCGACTGTTTGTCCGTTATGTCTCTTGGTGTTTTGCTTCATAACTGCACGCCTGAAGATAGGAGATTGTATAGAAACTACAAGTGACTACAGTATATATTAAGCTGTCTAATAAAAAGTACAGTTGTGCCTTCAGCCAAGTTTGTGTCAATGGTAGGGCTGCTACCGATCTATACTTACCTCAAATGGGAAAAATATCAAAGACAATGTCATGTGACTGTGCATTTCTATTCTATAGGCAGGTCCATGTCATGCCATAATAGTGCCAAATTTATCATCACTGAACAACCGAATAGCAGAGCTTAAAGTGATTAATTTTAAAGTTTTTGTTCAAGTCTTGTTCAGCTGTTTGACTATGAAACAACAAAGCAGTATGACATATATACATGCCTTTATGAATTCCAGGGACAAGCTATTGCCTTCAATAACTGCGTTGTCACTATTCAAGTAAATGCGTCCAGACTTCAACTTGAATGGAATCACTTCATCGTGAGCGACGCCTCGTCCCACTCTACCAAATATATCCAGGTCCAGTATAATTGGAATGTCGTTGAGGTTAACACTGAAAACCTGAAAATGTTGTGAAGGTGGAGTTAACTTGCAATTTTATAAATTAATATTCCCCAGCTTTCACAAATTCACAGCATATACATCACTGACAGCAAGGCCCAGAAAGGTCACCTTACCCTGGCACACAGGAGACGAGCACTAAGCTGGCTTTGCAAGATGAAACATATGGTATTGCACACCAGAGATTTGTCTGAAAGAACACTATGATAGCAATCCATTTGTAAATATGGTCCATTACCAATATACAAACTTTTTAAAAAAAGATGTAGATTGTTTTGTTCAAGTAGGAAAGTTTTAAAATTTTAAAAACTCCAACAAACTCCAAAGGTGCATACAGTGACGCAACTTCGACAGTTTAGCCAGGAAGAAGTGTAATTTGCAAAAAAATCTGAAAGGTTTGATTAGGATGCGCAGCTGCCCAGTCGGCCTAACTGGCCTTGACTTGAGAACCAATTACATTAACTAAATGACGGCCAGCAATATTCAGTGTAAATAGCTAATTTTTAACACTTCTCAAAATGCGGGACAGTTATATCGTACTATTACTGCCATTTGTAGATACTAGGTTCAAATCTCAGTGCTGGTGAATTTTCAACATTGGCGTCCAACAACAGTAACGCCCACAAAATTTTGCGATGTATACGAAGCTTCCAAGTAGTGGATGGAGACCGTGCCAGCCTGATGGTTGTGGTGGATCCAGAACACAGAAAGATCTAGTATCGCTGAGGGCAAATTCCAGGACACAGACTAAGAGTGTAACCGGGATCTGTAGTCCAAAGGCAATCCAGTTCTATGGAAGCGGAAGGAAAACTGTGACACATTACCCTTAGGCACGAGGCATAAATCGTTAGCGAATAGACAAGTCAACTGCTTCCTGACTGACCAGTTTGGACGCTTGATTCACATGCTGCAGATACTAGGTTCAACTGCAGGAGGATTTCAAGTCTAGTAAACTGCACATTGTATTGACTTGTTCAAAGGTATGATGCACTAACTAACAGGCAATGATTGATACACAGTTAACAGGTTATTATCAATTAATCAGCGATTACCTTTTGATTTGGTGCGTTGAACCAGACCTCACAGAATTTCAACACAAGGACATAATCCCCTTCGTCATTTGCTTTGATTGGTATGTTGTAGGCGAAGTTATCGGTGTGGTATCTCTCTGTCTGATACAGGATTTGGTCTTGAGGTACAACTCTTTGGATGATTAGACTTGTGCCGTAGTCAGAAGGAAAGCCAGATGATAATTTGTCTTTTTGGTATTTGATTCCGTGGATGTCGGTGTGTGCATTCCCGCCAGCATTCACTGCCCAGATAACTTGCAAACAATGAATCGAATCAAACGTGAAGAAGAGTATATACGCTAAATAAAAAAGTTGTCTGATGCCCATCAGAGCGTTCATATTTGCAAAATAACAGTGATAAATACCAAAGCCCCGTAACTGAAAACCTAATGCTACCTCCTCAAGCCGGTGGAAGGTGTGCTGAAGCCACGACTTTGAGATCATCCCATTGTTGTAGGGTTGACAGGTCTTCCTTACACAGTTTACGGTGCAATGAATTCAATTTATGCAGTTCACTGGGAATTTTTGTAGAAATAAAAACTTACCACATGCACATTTAAGTTCTAGTTTGGTGTATTGCTTAATTTAGTTACCGTTGATTTCAATTAAGAAAACGTATCATCCCTTGAGAATGTTTTCTACCAGATAACAGGTGTCGCCTGTGATGCATACGGTCACAGCCTCGTACCCAAGCCTCAAGATGGCGCTAATCGGTTTATCCATTTGAGGCCTGCATACGATCAGAGACGTCTTTGACATATATGGGTGAAGATGTATTCAAGGTTGTTAAATTGCTTAATCTCAAAATCGCATATGGGCGAACTTGGAATATCTTTGGAAACTTGGAAATTCACTCAAATGATAAAGATCAAGTTGAAAAAATTTTTGCACTGCTCTAAAGCAACTCACATGTTTAGTGTAATGTAAATTTTAATCAAACTATTATTTTTTAATTCACCAATTTGCAAAACAGAATTGAATATTTAATGTAAGATTGAATTATGGAGCTGTATTTGTAAAGCAAAATTGAATTTGTAAAATAAGATTGAATTCATTAACACAGGATTGAATTGATACAAACTATGATTGAATATGAAATACTACGGGATTGAAATCGTGAAACAGGATTGATTTATGCAATTAGATTGAATTTTCATTATAGGATTGACTTTTATTTGAAATGTGGTTGAATTAATAAAATACCATTGGATTTCCAAAATAAGATTTTTTTACTTTAAACAAATTTTTGCATTTTCCGTTGCCCATAAATTTGGGAGCTGCAAGTCATAGGAGACTAAGCGATTGATGCAGGGAATTGAGCTACGGTATTGCATAGAACTAGCTGAATGCCAACTCCCGCGGGTGTCTTAGTTCCGGACTATGAACGTAGAAGTATGGCATATGCTACAGGCCCCTCGATTTTTGGCATTTTTAGAGGCACCGATGCCATAAACGTATACATCTGATGTCAGTGCTTCCACAGAGGTAGAATAATGATTATTCTACCTCTGTGGAAGCACTGACATCAGATGATGCGAATTTGGAAAGTTGGTGTTCAGGCTCCGCCATTTTCAATATTTGTAACGTCAAGGGTACTGCCGGGGCCCCAGTTAGCGATGTTCTTGAAGACTTACAGGTGTTGCGGTGTTGCTCAAAGCTTTAGCGCGCACACAGAAAAACACGGTGCTCTAAAAGTGCAGAAATCACCGAGGCGCCAGGCATTCAGTGATTTTTTAATCATTCTTGAGCTAACAATTTGAGTTTTGTTAAATGTAGAGAGAGGAAATTTACAAAACTTAAGTTTGCGCAAAATGCCTTATATTTATGATCGATATATGTTGGGAGTAAATGCGTGCCTAACAAGCTTGTTACCAGAGATGAAAAGGTCATGTCGGAACCCAGGTTGGTGAAGTAACATAAGGTCATTTATTACGGCATGATAAAATATAAAGAACAGGGATAAAAATAAGATACAAAGTGTAAAAAATAATAATCTATGCTAAGCGCCACAAGAGATGTTTTTAGCAGTTTTGATATTATAATTGGCAGAAGCGAGGGACAGCCCGGTGTGTGAATATTATCCTGTAATGGTTCAGCGTGTCTGCAGTGTAGGGCCCGGCCGCCTGTAGGGCCCGGCCGCTTGTTGCTTTCAAGCTGCACACTACTAGTATTTAATTTGTTTTGAAACATAATTTCAAATTCGACAAATGCGCCAGCCATGGTACTGACAGGAGACAATTTTGACTATTTTGTCCAGGGCCAGACTTAGGGCTAGCGTTTTCATTTTTTACACAAGTCCTCGTCCAGGTGGCGGTAGTTTTTGCACGAAATCAGACCGGGCCACACGAACTACTTAACTCAACGTGCTGCATCGTATCTCGGAAGTTATATGACGGGACGTGTCAATGTTCCATAGAGGTCTTCAGTTATATGACGTGACGTGTCAATGTTCCATAGAGGTCTTCAGTTGCTAATCCTAAGTGCTGAAATGAGTGTCATAGGACGTTCTCTAATAAGCATTGTCGTAGCCCGTAGAAATTTTTGCGAGCATGCACTGCACAGGTCGAAATTATCGCAACGGCCCAGATTGTCATAATAAAAACGTAAATTGTGGCAGTGGAATATTTTAGCCAGTGTTTCACATAACGACGGCAGAACCTAGACTGCTTAAATATGAAGCTAGCATCATGAATTGATATTTCATTTTGCAGCCGGCTCTAATACCTGGTAGCAATCTTAAAAAGATACTAAACCCCGTTTTCATGATTTCAACCAATCCTCGTTCTGATCACCAAGATAATTCATCACTGGCGTCAATCTTGAAAGATAAAACGCAAGTCAACTCAAAACTCATGCTCCCTGTGTCGCAGACTGCATGTTATTGTTCTTCCGATGGCGGATGTTCTTTCTCTACAGTTACCTTTAATTTGGTAAAAATTGAAGGTCACGCTTGTCCGTTAACCATACTTTGAAAGGAGTTTTCAACTTTTCCTGCAAACTTTTGAGGGTTAGTGTTGAGGTTTAAAGAGCATTATTTTACTTCAGAGAATTGTCACGGGCAGAGATTGGACCTGCAGCTGACTCAAATTTTCACAATTTTAGGTCGAATCAAGTTCAGACGTTGCGACTATTTGAAGCTTCACAGTGCACTTATTTGGACTGATCGATATGTGAGTCGTTAATTTGTTAAGCACATAGTGACTGTAGGAAAAATAAATGAACTTCCAGTTTGGATAAATCGTTACTGACAAAAATTAGAAGACTGTATTCAAGTTTGTGAAAGACTAGTGGGTCTGTGTTGTTATAGGTGCAAGATATCGAACAGACGTGTTGGTATTTACGTATGACACTTGGTGACACAAAACTGCACAGATGAGTTTGTTTTCTTGCAAATGTCAATGAAAGTGTACAAAATGTGTTCAAATTATGCTGTGACCCGACGTTAATGTTGAGAACTATTTACACTGACAATGACTATTGTTACATCTTCGAGTGATGTTTTTAAAACATCAAATTTAAGTACATTTTGCGGCCCGTTTCATGGCACCTAGTATTTCAAACGACTCGTTTTCTACGGCAGCCATCAAAAGGCCTGTCGATAAGAAAATCTGTTCTAATGCACTATTGTGTGAAGTAGACCAGTTGCCACATCAACGATGCCTTCATGGCAGTGAAACGCTAGCTGAAATGATTTATCGCGGACTAAAACTGATGATTTTTTGAACCGCATGGCTCCTGTTTCCTCTGTAAGCCGTTGGAATATTTGTTAACAGAAATATGCGATACATTTAGTTCATACATGTAGCCATTTACACGACCAACAATTGACACAGCGCGAGTTGCTCCTCTTAAGTCGCATTTACACGACATTAGGACCCGAAATCCCGAAATTATTTTTGAAGTCTTTCATTCTACTTTTGAGCGAACTCGAGATAAGTGTCTATTATTCTGTGCTTGAGTGCATTGCCATGATGCATACGAGTTTTTAGTCTAAGTTCGCGCATGATGACCCCTAGATTCGAGCTACAAACTCGAGTAAAAACTCTAAACTTCGAATTCAGTTTCGAACTTTAAGACTTATTTTGCGGTCACTATATGCAAAACTGGGATTGGAAAGTTACTCATGCAAGGCACTGTTCTTGAGCTTGCAAAAAGTAAAATAGAAGACAGGCTACCAAAAATGATTAGACCTCGGGCCTAGATCGCAAACTGGATCCGGCAGCATCAGCTACACAGACTGTTTGCGCATGCTCGCAATGAAGAACGTCCAAAGCACGTGGAATACCAGAGACGAGGATCACTAGTATAAGCTGTATCCAATTTCAAGTGTCAAATTCGGAACACGGCGCGTTCGTAACGGAACTATGGCTAAGTAAGCTCACCCGCGATATCCCAGGCGACCGGCAGTGGCGCTGCGCACTACGACTCCGTTTCCGTCGTCTGCTCCACTGTGCAATGGAGAAAATTTACTTCATTTTTTAAAGAAAATGGAACCTGAGTGACGATGAAAAAACAGAAGCTGCTGGTAAGATGTGAATTTTAATCGAAGCCTTAGTGAATCACTCAGAAACTCATTAATTCTCTCTTTGTCAAACCTTAACTTAAGACGATTTCCAAAGCAATCCCGTCATTATTGCCAACACGAAAAACGGATTTGGTCTTTTGGGCATTTGAAGACTATTTTAAATACAACAAATATGTTAAGAACCGATTGCACAAAATATAAAACGTGTAATAATATACAAAAAGAAGTAGGTTTCGCGTGCAAACGCTGTGGACCATAAACAAGTAAGTCTCTTAGTTTAAGGTTACTGTTGAAATCGTGGTGGTGTAGTGGTAAAGCACGCGCGTCCTATCAGCCAGGTCGATTCTGAAAAACTCAATTTTTCCTGTGTGACACGTTCTCGGTTTTTTTTTTGCCTTTTTTTCTTGGATAATACATCAGAAATCAAGGAAAATGCTTGATTTTTAGAGGAAAAAACAGAAAAATTTCCTGGGCAAACCCCCCTCCCGACCTCCCCCCATTCGGTGCTATGCGCATCTACAATCGTGGTTTGCGCAAATGCTTACAGCCGGACAAAATGTTGGGCCCCCCCTTGTGATATCCTAGATCCGCCACTGTAAATGGTGGAACAGTTGTCGGAACACATTTATCTTGACAGATAATTTTACAAAAATTTCAAGTGTAGTTGTCTCCCTGGTTACCTGAACCGGAAAAAAACCAAGACAAGCAAAATTTTGGAAAGTATGTGGCTGGGGACTTACGTTCCTATTTTGGGTCAAATTAGTGGCAGATACACCATCACTTAACATCCGAATACGCTTTTGCGCAAACACAATAAAGATGGTCCTCCCCTGTTTGTATTCAGAAGAGTAGTTGATACAGGAGTAACTAATCGAGTGAAACTTGCTCAACTTCCCAAGCCGGTGTCAAAAATGGGCGCCGTGGCGTCAACTTTTCTCGTCAGCCACGTTTACACACACACCTCAGCCCTATCAGCTGCTCCGTGTTCACTGGTCCTCGTGTAAATGCGTTAGGTTTCGGTTCTTTGGTATCCGTCGGTAAATTGTTCTAACCGTGATAGATAACCGACCTATGTGCCAGCAAACGAGCACGGTAACACTCAACAATGTAATAGATTGATATCTACATTGTCGTGGACTTAAAGCCACTGAAACTGAAACGTTCTGTAGTGCATGGGAATAATTCAGTACTTTATTTAATTAACATGGACAACAGGCCTTACTTTGATCATTCAGAACTGAAACAATCTAGCGAGCACAAAAACAGGTCAAAGTGTTGTAAGCTTTCACCAAGAAATATTCTTGTTCACTATCTCTCGTGCATGATCCGTGACTTTTTAAAATAAATTACAAGAGCAACGCGGAGCGTTGAAATGCGCCCAAATGGTGTGCTTTTAGGGTTATTTATTTGTATCATAAAAATGGCCACTAGATGGCGTAAAAACATACAATCCATCCAAAAACAGGAACATGCCATATTTCATAAAAGTCTGTCAAGGAACTTCAGAGAAACTAAGAAAAACAGAATAAAATGAAATTGCCACTAGTGGGCACAGTGTCCGTTGGATCTGCCTGAAAGTCGTCGTCTGTTGTTATCTTCATATAAATACACTTACTGGTAATAAATTTAGTAAAGATCCTGCAGTGGGTTTAGGAGATACACCTATGGGCGCAAAACAAAACAACCACAAGGAGGCGCCACAGTAGTCAGTCACCATCATCAAAGGTCGTCTTCACACTGAAAACATATATGCCAATTTTCAAATGATTTGGTTGATACACAGGTGGACGCCAAAAACAAGATTTGAAAACAGCAAAAATGGCCACTAGGAGGTGCAAAATACCTCGATTCCATCCAAAAACAGGAAGATAGCGTCATCACACCAATAGATGCCTTTATTTAAAACTTTATGAAAATCTGTTGAGGACCTTTGAAGATATTGAGTCAAACGTAAAAAATTAAAATTGCCACTAGGGGGCACAGCAGTAGTCGGATCTGTCCGAAAGTCGTAATCATCCGTAGTCAACATCATATAAATACACTTGCTAAATTAAGTAAAGATCCTGCGAACGGTTTAGGAGACACAGCCATAGGCGCAACAAAAACATAACTGCCACTAGGAGGCGCCACAGTAGTCGAAATCGTTGGAAAATCATCGTCAACAGTCCTCTTTATAGTAAGCACACACATGCCAATTTTCACATCTTTTGAGCAGTTTGGTTGATAGAGGGGTGGACGGAAAAAAACAGACTCGAAAACAGTAAAAATGGCCACTAGGTGGTGCAAACTACGTCGAATCTAACCGAAAACGGGAGGATAGCGTCATCTCACTAATAGATGCCTACATATTACATTTCACGAAAATCCATTAAGGACTTTTGAAGAAACAAAGGTAAACGTAAAAAAATAAAATTGCCACTAGGGGCACACCAGTAGTCGGATCCGTCTGAAAGTTTCCTCATGCCGTCCCATTCATGAATGAAACATATGCATCAAATTTCATGAACGCATGTCAAAGAGTTTTGGAGATAGAGCAGCGGACGCCGGACGGACGCCGCCCGGACGGACGGACGGAGATGATGGCATAATGCGTCCACATGTAAATATGTGGGCGCATTAAAATCATACGAGATACAAGATCTGCACAGCCAATGAGATAAATCTGAAAGTCAGATGATTTTAAACTCAGCCTTTGCAGAGTGGGTTTCAGAGAACCAGGCAAGCAACACCGTCAGGTGTTGAGAGAACCAGGCAAGCAACACAGTCGGGTGCTGAGAGAACCAGGCAAGCAACACAGTCGGGTGTTGACAGAATCACCGCATTTCTAAAATCACAGACTATGCAAAATGTGAAACAATGATGGCATCAACCAAATAAATAACGTTTTGTAAGGCAACGTCAGGAAAGAAACGTCATGCAGCGGTTCACTTTGAACCATCAACGAAGACCACAGTTTTATTGCCAATAACCGAAGCGTTATGAACTACTTGAGCAGGGACAACGATGATGTCTCCAGGCTGTAGTACAACTACTTCTCCCAACATCTCCATTCTAAATTCTCCAGCCACAATGGCGTCTTTCTTCGTGTACGAGTGCGTGTGATCAGGAAAGTCAGTTCCTGGAGGGAAGTGATACACTGTACTGTGGTACCCTTGATTTGTAAGTTTCTTTTTCATATTCTCCACGTCGAGTTTTCCATCCACACTAGGGTTCCACTTCTCAATATTTACTTTGCCAATGGGCATCTTGTAAAATCACCTTGTCAGGATGTCAACTGAAAAATACAATAATAAAACAGAAAGTTAAGGTTTCTTAGATAAATCAGCTTTTTTGTTGAAATAAATTGGTTATATTTTGTGTGCCCTGCTGTCTCTTGTGGCGGTTGGTAGGTCAACAACCAGCTCTGACTTATGACTAGTGTTCTGATTTGGTGGACTGCTGTGTGGGTTGTCTGTTCTACTGCAATTGTTTATTCATAATCTGCGGGCCACCAACTAAGAGCACACAGTTTCGCTATAAAGATTGTCTTTCTTTTATATTCACCTATTTCGAGCATAGCACGAGTTTCACCAGTCAATTTTGCAACTTTCAGCCTTGTTGTGTTTGCTTTATTACACTGCTATTTTTAAATGGACGGGTTTCCGCGGAAACCTCAATACATGGCGAATGTTGAGGGAGTACCCATAATGCATGTCACCTGTCACTCACTACAGCGAGCATTTAAAGTGGTGGAGCACCACCAAAAATGAAAATTAAATTATAAGTTTCATATTAAATTCAGTTAAATTCGAAAATAGTGTTGAATAAGCATGATTAGAGATCAAGTTTGGATGGAATTATTTGCGTTAAAATCCATTTTATGAAGATTACTAAAATGAAGCAGAGAGTATTTTTAATGAGCAATAAGTCCATGTACATCTTCAAGTCAAAGGTCAACTTTTGATTTAAGCCCCTAATTAGTGTCATGAAACGTCTCACCTTGTTTTTTACTGACATTAGAAATGATTTCATGGTTTGAGAACTGACAGGTCACGAATGCTTGTCACCCCGATTATCTTCAGTTGCCAAGGTAACTTTACAGTTAGTTGAATTTCAGAATTATTGTCACCAGGTTAGAAAGGATAATAATGTAGTTAATACTTTGGAAGGTCAAACACGCTGGTGCAGAAAGGATAAGAATGTAGTTAATACTTTGGAAGGTCAAGCACGCTGGTGCAGACAGGATAATGATGTAGTTAAAACACGCCTGAGACACACAGTGACAATTGGTGTTTAATTCCCATTCTACCAGTGAAACAGTGGAAGAAAGCTCATTAGCTTTGATACAAAATTGAAATGGTTTCAAGGAGTCATAGAGTCATAGTCATAAAGTCAAAGATTCCTAAATGTTCAACTTTTGTAGAAACGAACCAGAGGATGTCATCCTTCTGGTATGGTCTTGTCAGAACTTCTACCGTTGTACACACTTTTTAGTCTTCAGTGTTCCAAAAGTTAAACACGAACATGAATTTATCCATAAATTTCACATGTCAGGAGATACCTTCAGCATTCAGCAAGTTTTCTAACTCACACCCATTGAATTTAGTATTGAATAGGGTGATCATTTATATCATAATATTGAATTGGGTGAACATTTATATGACTGGAGACTTAATGACTGGGATCCTATGTTGATCCGTCCGAAAGTCGTTGTCGTCGTCCGTTGTCAACATCATATAAATACACTTGATACATTAAGTAGAGATCCTGCAAATGGTTTAGGAGATACAGCCATGAGAGCGAAAAAAAAACTCCCACTAGGAGGTACCACAGTTGTCGTCAGCCGTCCACTTCATAGTAAAAACATACATGCCAATTTTCGCAATTATCCTGAATGCAGTCTGGTTGATAGACAAGTGGACGCCAAAAAACAGACTCGAAAACAGTAAAAATGGCCACTAGGTGGCGCAAACTAGGTTGAATCCATCTGAAGGAGGATAGCGTCATCTCACTAATAGGTGCCTATATACCAAATTTTATGAAAATCCGTTGAGGACTTTTGAAGATACAGAGGTAAACGTAAAAACTAAAATTGCCACTAGGGGGTAGACCATTAGTCGGATCCGTCCAAAAGTTCGCTCATGCCGTCCCATCCATGGAAGGAACACATGCGCAAAATTTCATGAACATACTACCTCATGGTGTTTTGGAGATAGAGCAGCAGACGCCAGATGGACAGAGATGACGGCATAATGCGCATATAAATATGTGGGAGCATAAAAATGGTGAGTTACTGATTTAGGGAACTGAACGAGGGACTACTCGAAGAAAAAGTTTGATAACGGGAGCATTTATTTGAGTTGGAAGGAATTAAATACATCGAGGGCCTCCTGAGGTGTCCCTCTGTGTGCAAAGCCAAAGGGCAGGTATTAATAACAATGTGACTTTGATGTATTAGTCAGTGCGTGGCATAATTCCCCGAAAAGCTTATGGCGTATGAAGCGCCTATAAGAACTCCACCATCCTACTGGCGGTGGTCACTGTCTAGACCCAATCTCGGCCGTCGCGGAAAAGTCGGCCTAGGGCTAGGCCACTGTGACACTGACAGCCTTATCGATGGACGTACAAAACTACAATGCTAGTGAGAGATATGGCGCTGTGACAGAGAGTATATGTGTCGAGAAACTCTGGAATGACTCGCTAAAAAGCAAGATCTCGCAGTGTATATTCAATGGGTGATTTTTGGCTACACTTTTCTCGCCGCGAGGCAGAGAGTGTTGTACTGTTGAACTTTACCCTGGCTGCACCACACCTCAATTCAGAATGCCTCTCCTGTCTGCGACGCGTTGATGTGATTTTGAGCAGCGACTAATTTATCCGCTAGCTTGTCTCTACGCCTCTTCAGCCACTGGATTCTTGCCGATTTCAACTTGTAGCCTGTAACGACGCCAACTGCGAAGACAACCCCCAGAACAAAACACAGGCTCTTTTTGGAGAATTCAACCATTGTTGTTCAGGGAGATAACGCATTTCGAACAATAATTGTGGTGATGTTTTTTCAGGTCGAAAGATGGCGAAGCTGGCATGTGAACTCCCTCCCTGGTTCCCTGCGTGTCCGCTAGGAGAGTCCCCTTCTCCCTAGCGGACACGCAGTGAACCAGGGAGATGAATTCAGCCTCTGAGTCGTCCCCAAGCCTCAAGATGGCTATGATCGGTTAAACCATAGATACTCGTTAGCTGTAGTCTATCTGGTTAACCGATCAAAGACATCTTGAGGCTTGGGAACGAGACTGTATGAACTTCAGCAGACGTCTCGCATCAACTGGCTGGACGCGAGACGAGACCACTACGGATGTGTCTATTAAGAAATGTCGCAGTTGCATGGTAGATACCGGCCCTATAGGTTGGTTGCACTTTGGTGTTTGTGAAAGCGATTTTTTTAGAGGAGAATTAGGACTTGTCCTATCCATTTGACGTTAAGCAGTTAGCGGATCTGCGATGCTGCAGATTCCGCCTTTGCCGGGTTATTGGCTTACTGAAAAACAGTTTGAATATTTTAGGACAGTGAGGGCGACCAAACATTGAATGATTGATGTGCTCAAACATCACAATTAATGTCCAACATTGGCTGCGTCGTGATGTGCGCTCAACTGCCCGAAGCTGTGGACGGGGATTTTTTTTTTGCATTTCGCCTCTGAATCAAAGCTGGCAACTGAGTTATATTAAATTGCGTATATGCACCATTTTCTGAATTTGCAATTTTAGGGTACAGTTGGTCAATTACCTCCAAACGTTTTCTTGAGTCGTTAATGGTCCCGATGGTCTTTTTCGTAATGGACATTGTATCGTGGGGTAATTAATATTGTTAGACTGATTTTGTGACAGTATAAGACCTGATTGGAGTTTCGTTTTTAACCAGCTAACATGGCGAAATGTAGCTTTAGAATAAGTCGCGAGACACACCAGAAAACATAACTATGCCATTCTTGACCAAAGTGACATTTTCTGACACGGTATGATTACCATGTGAAATTCCAAGCCTGTCAGTTGTTCACTGAAACGTGTGCAGGTTTTATATGGAATTCAAGCCTTCCAGATGAACGGGCAGGGGTTAAAACACGTTAGCGCGTGCAGGCTTGGCTCATTAGCTCGCTAATCTATTTCGTAAAGGGTTAAAGGGAAGGTATCCTTTTTCATGTCATTTTTTTTGTAAAAATATCGTTCTTTAATCATCCCAAACGTACGTTTCAGTTAATTACTGCTCCCCGTAATTTTGAATCGTGCAGTACTTCGGAAGTGAGGTTTAGGGGGTTTTAAAAGAGTTTCCCGCCCTTTTGTTTCTATTGCTTTCGAGTTTACTGTGAGGAGCTGTTCTACTGTTGTTTTTGTACTGGTTTCCTAAAATTGTTGTCCCCACTTCCCATCGACGAGTATTCTACGACCAGCCAGGTTGTTAGAGAACTCACATGACGGCGACATCCCGTTGCTCCCAACTTGTTCGATTCTACAGCCTAACAACAAGTTGGGAAGTTTACCCCCGTAGCCAATATCTTACACGACTGATTAACTCCATTCCGGCATTTATGGTTGTAGGGCCTGCGTTCTTTTGTTCGATAATCGCTCTAATCTCCGATCAGATCGTATCTAGACTGACTGGGCTGGGCTGATAAAAATGAAAGTTAAGTTATAACATATTTGAGCTTAAACCAATAGAATTTCTGAATTCCTTGTCAAATGCTGGTCATGTTCCGTTTTTGAATCACCAAAATCGCACAACTGCAACAGAAGTTAAGACAATCTATTCTGCCCAAACGGACGCACTGGGTTAGACTGTGTTCATACACGTTCGGTAATAGCGTGCAACCACCATACGTTACACCCCGGTACGCAGCGGCATGTTGACTGACCAGTTAACAAACGCAAACGACGACCGAACTTATCACAACCGAGGTAAGACAATGACCGACTCGACAGCTCACGCAATCAGACAATATGAAAACAAAATGGTGGGAAATTCTTAACCCCCTAAACGTCACTTCCTGATTAATTAGCCACGACTAATTAATAAAATTTTGGGAAGCCGTTATTAACTGAAATATATGTTTGGGATACTCAAAGAAACGTATTTTTTTACTAAAAATGACATGAAAAATGTTGCCTTCTCCTTTAATGTGTTGCAAACAAGGTGAATTTTCGTATCACTATGTAAAACGAACACGGCTGGTGGGTCACGGAGTTCAATAACAGTTGCTTATTTAGACGCGTACACATCCGTACTTAATACGGCAACTTCACCATTTCATTTAAAAACGAATATTGGTAAAAATACAATGAGAAATGATGCCAGGTGAGAGCAGAACCCTGTACCGGACTGACCAGATCTGACATGTGCTGACAGTTTCACAGATTGCTTTCAACCTGCATTTCCCGATCATAGAAAGTGATGACCTGATGAACGAACATCCAACTAAGTAACAGGAATGAACTAGTCACAATCTTTGCTAGTATGTATGTTAGTTCACTGCCGTTAAACTGGTAGATACGAAATTTAATCACTCGTTTAGGCCATTCGCTGGCATATGTATCTCACCCCAGTCTGTCCAAACGTTATAAGAACTGATGCAATGCAAGCTACTTGCTTCGTAGGTACAGCACATCTACAAAGCGAATTAATGCGTTATTCAATAAATGTGCTGGCCGGACCTAGATTAACACGCTGACGCGTAAAACCAGTGCGTAATAATAACTGACAGGCTACGAATTCCATAGACTTTTGCCATTGTGAAATAAACGTCTAAAGAAGTAGTGTGGCATTCAATTTTGACATGCCGATGAAGTCCCGCCAGTTCTTTATCGTTTACTTTCTCGGGGGGACAGCTACCAGAAACTCGTTTATCCCGGCCTATGTCAACAAGGGATTTGGAAACGGCCCAAGTTTCTCCAAACTGGGCCCCCAGATGATGTGTCATTTCACTGCCGGCCACCATTATTTAACTTGTGTTGGCTAATTAGCATTTTATGGCCTGGTCATCTATTCATCCAAAAGGAGTTCCATAGGTGGCTTATTAGCCAAATATACACACATGCTGACTCACAATAGAAGCCAGATAAGAGTGAAGGTTGACAAATACGGTGTTCCTATAGTTTCCTGTTGTAGTGGATTTGTTTGCGACAGGCGAAGCCATAACCGATGTTTAAAGTGGTACAGAACGTGAAAAACGGAAAATTGCTTTATTCAAAGTGGTTCTCTGCCGCTGAAACGGAAGTCAAACTGTTCACCAGATATTCTTACGAATTGTTCGTAAACATTTTGAATTTCTGTTGATGTCAAAGCAATTTTCCATTAGTTTCAAATTTCAAAAAAAATATCAGCTGCTCGTCACTTCGTCGATTTTTCTCTCACACGGCAAATACCTCTCCTTATAGGTATGGCAAGACGTAAACGTAACACGTTTCCTTATACGACCTTTGATGTAAACAAAACTAGCGAATTCAAGCAGCAACCATACCGACTTTTTATAGCGCATGCGCATGACTATTATTAGGGGTAGAGAACTATGCTGGGACAAGAGTTCGGTTTATATTTCGTCTGTGTTTCCAAAATGGTGAATCTGGCGATGGTTTCAAGAAATTCAAATATTCAAATTGAATAACTCTTACGTTAGCATCCCAATGAGTAGATCTGTGTAAAAGATATTTTTTAAAAGATTGCGCGTTACATGCCTCTTTAAAGAGACAGTGTTCTGTGTACTCAATTCCGAGGTGACGTTATTTCTCCCCAAATTTCTTTGCATTCCGCTGCCCTCAACAGAACGTGTTTACGTTATCTTTATATCCCCTACAAGTTTATCATGACAGTGTGTCGTTTTAATAAAGTGTATTTCATAAAAAGACGCCACAAAACATCGAAATCCTGCCTTTAACACGTTCGTCGCGTAACGTGGTCGGGTGCAAATGATTCTTCAAGTTATCGACCGTAATTTTTTGTGGAAATAAGGGTATCAAAGTTTCTGGTTGCCCAGGGGCTTGACCCAAACACCAAAATCTCCACGCTTATGGGAGTATGTGTGAAATTGGGGTAGGGGCGGGCAGAAGTGGCGAAAGCGAGGAATCTGAAATGCGGGACTACCGCTCTAACAAAGGTTAAATAAGCGACACTCTACATACATCTACAAACCGAATTTTAATTAAAAAGCGTTATACATCCACGCGTTAACGTATAAAACCTTACGTCTTAACAAATCAACTGACTGACGGACTTGGAATTCCACATTACGACTAATCGACTAGTATTGCTACTCAGTGCCGCTGCCGTTTTAATAAAGGTCACTGCATAAACATTAACAGCGTTTTTACATCGAAACCTAATCTGCATTATATGTTTGGTGCAATATTTCCACATTGTTCTGGTGTCTCTCATCAAGCCATATCAATGTACCTCCAATTTTACTGCTACTTTTTCAATACATCTGATGTGACATAGCGCTAACGTAGGTCTAGTTCAAAGAAAGCTCCTCATGACTTTATCGTCAAAGTTAAACAAAAAATCACTAAAAGAATTGAAATAAGTCATCTCGTGACTGAACTTGTGTCATAAGTGCAATCTATCGCGTGAGTTCTAGTCTTGGCTACATGCCGCAGTGTGCCAACATTTATTGATTTTTATTCACCGGTCATATAGGTGCTTTGTTGCTATTCTCGGCTTCATATAAATTGCAAAAACACGGCTTTTTTCTATAAGATGTCTCGTCCAATAATGCCAGGTGCAATTAACGTCTGTAGGTCCAGTACGTTGGTCGTGATCTGTAGGGCACATCATGGTAATCCTCAATGGCCACATGAGTTCAGTTTAGTCGAGGTCGTTGACCCGTAACTTGTGATTATGCGATTCTCACTGTTGGTAAGACATTCTTGCCGCGCATGAGTGAGTTGAATATTAACCCGTACACCTTGTTAAAGCCCCAGCAAACCCGCCTTTCATTACAATTTTTGTGTCTCAAACTGTTCGAAAGTCAAACACGATGTCAAATACGGATGATTTCCGAATCCAGGCTTCGAAAGAGTCTAGTCTCAAAAAATAACAACTGCGCGCTCTACCGAGAAAACTGTAGGCGATATGAGTCATAGGCGGATTTAGGGGGGGGGGGCAAGGAAAATTAAACCGCAGCAGCGTGAAGAAATAAATATCGAGTGCAGTGCACCAATTTGGAACGGCAGCGGGGGGGGCAGAGCGCGGCGGAACCGTGTTCCCGTTTTTTTTTCTTTTTTTTTAGTCCTCCGATAGAATTTGGGCACACCAGGTCCACATCGCCAGCCCCCGCAACTTTTGGGCCGCCTGTGCATACAATCACGCTCTGCCCAATTCTCCGGTATCCTAGATCCGCCACTGTGAGTAAGATAACACACGCTAGGTTTGGCAGTATTCGGGTCAGAACCAACGGACACGCATTTATCGTAATTTCCTTCGCAGCGCATGCACTCATTGTCTGTAAGTGTAACCCACGATCGGTTTGATTATATAAATATATATGGGTATGTATATACACACACACACACACACACAAGAAGGCTGTCTACAGAAAAATGATTCTCTCTCTGACAATACGGAACTGTTCCAACAAGTGAGGTACCAAAATTACAACAAACTAGATATTAACCAAAATTATCACTAGACAAGAGATGGCCTCAGAGAAGTGGACAATAGGAAAGCAGCAATAAAGATGCAGGAGCAGAACAAAGAGACAGGTGTGGTCACATCGGGAGGAAGTGAAGGGTGATTAAAGCAACAGCATGAAGTGAGTGCATAGATCAAAGAGGTTCAGTTCGATTACAGTGAAAGACGAGTGCTGTGGCGTGGCTAACAGATGGACAAGGAAATGCAAGTGATAAACAAGCACTGTCTGAAAAATGTAAACAGGAGCGAATCCAGGATTTTTTAAAAGGGGGATCGGATCGAGGATTTTTTAAAACGGGAGTGCAAGTCAACAATTTGAAAATTCTAAATTAACCCCATGGGTCCGCCTATAATAAAGTATATGCATTCCAATACTAATGGAGCGAGGTCCGTTAACAGGCTCCGACACATGTAACCAGTGTGGCTCTACAAACGTGTCAAGCCTTTTGCAATATTTGTCTCTCAAACAGTGGTTCTATCCATACATCTCGCACTGGTTCATCATCACTTAATTCTTGCCCTTGTTCATAAGTTTGATTTGGGAAATAAACTGAAAACTGCCTATAGCACTGAATTGATGAAATAGGATTGAAATGATGAAAAAGAATTGAGTCGATGAAATAGGATTGAATTAATTTTGTGAAATAGGGTTGAATTTCTAAAATAGGATTGAATTTCTAAAATTGGATTGAATTTCTAAAATAGGATTGAATTTCTAAAACAGCGTTCATCTAAAATAGGATTCGGAACTTCTAAAACATGATTGAATTCATACAACACCTGACTAGATTCAAAGGGAATGTTCAAAGTAGGATTGATTTTTATTTTAAATAGGATTGAATTTATTACATAGCATTGAATGGGATTTCTTATTTTTAAATAAATTTTGCACTTTCTGCTGCCCATACAACTCTCATTTTTTTAAACTAGTGTCAAACAATGGAACAACTTACCAAATAATTTACAAAAAATAGAATCTTCCTCAAACTTCAATTCCATGAAAATTAAATTATACCCTATTATTTTGGACCATCGTTGTTAAATAAATCAACCAATCATGATCAATAAAAAAGTTAAATCCATAACAACAGTGGTGTGGATGTACAGACCTAGTTGATCCTCTGACATAAGGCGTCATAGTACAGTTATCATCAGTTGGTTTTGCCCCGTCATAGTACAGTTATCATCAGTTGGTTTTGCCCCGTCATAGTACAGTTATCATCAGTTGGTTTTGCCCCGTCATAGTACAGTTATCATCAGTTGGTTTTGCCCCGTCATAGTACAGTTATCATCAGTTGGTTTTGCCCCGCCATAGTACAGTTATCATCACTGGATTTGTTGCTTTTATTCCACTTTGTCGAAAATTGAATGAACAAAATGAAAAGCTTTGAGTGAGGCATTTCGCATCAAAAGCTCTACAATGACCACAAAAATTTAACCATGTCTCATTTTTGCCCTTTCATTCACTGAAATGGAATTTAGGCTCTGAAAAAATGTCAACTAAAATGCAAAATTGACAGCCTTCAGCCCAAAATTATGCTAGATAAAAGCCAACAATGTAGATCCTGCAAGAAAATTTCATACAAATTCCAAAAATATGATCCAAAGGTGCTGCCATTTAGTAATTCGGGCTTCTTCTGAACTACCTGAAATCAGTCGCTACCGAGCAACGCCACAACGCAATGGGGGAGGCAGGGACGGATCCAGGATTTTGAGTTAGGGGGGCTAGGGCACGGAAATAACCAGAATTTTGCCAAATGCGCGCGCCCAGCCGAATATGTAGGGATGAAGGGGTCTTTAACTTTTGGGTTTGTGGACCATTTTACTAAAAAAAAAAACGTAAACGGGGTTTGTTCAAGGTCCCCGAGCCCCCTGGGTGCGCGCATATGCTAGTCAGCAATTCGCACCCCAGACTGCCAAATGGTATCTCGAAGAACTTTAGGGGGGCCATGGTCCCCTTGGCCCCCCTAAATCCGCCACTGGGAGGGGAGAAGGCACTTCGTGACAGGTTTGTGAATTTTGTTTTGTGAAAATTTAAGTGTGGCACGTCCAGTTGCGTGAAGAAATGAGGGAAAATTAACAAATTTCGCCAAAATATTCGTTGTAAGTAATGGTTGCAAACGTATCACTGACATGTAACATAAAATTTAAAATTCTCTGTCTAGCTCATAAGTCATTTTTCAACTACAGATACGTGTCGTGGAAGGTAATCTTAGACTAATTAGTTCGCTGTACCAAGAGTAAAAACATAAAATTTGACCATGTTGTTGATACCGTTGTTTTGCAATGAATGCAACTTTCTTTTTTGCAAAGTTTTTGATAATAAGACATGGTCATGAGACCCCAATGAATCAAATTCTACAATTTCTACTTTCAGAAATATATACTTTCACTGCGTTATATTCTGTAGCTTTGTAGGCAATTGGCCAAACGTAAAGACTTGCATTGTAGATATAAGATCCTCGCCGTTTTGCGCTAGGGATCACATGACCTGCAACCTAAACTCTCATAAGACTTAACAATTATGCTCGTAAAACACGGGCGTGAAAAAGGTGTCTTTGCGCCCATAATTTACGAGCGTAACTTACGCCTAACGACACTTTCCTCTCGGCCGCCAACGATCGGAAAGAGGCTGGGGCGGACAGGGCCTTATGCTCACGCTCGCCACATTTTGTATCGCTGGAATGTAACCTTCTGATCTGGGGTCGGTTGATAAGACGGAAGGTTTAATGTCATGGATTTTTTCAGTCTGTGGATCAGACATTCAGTGTGGCTCTAAGTACAGAAAAATCTTGCATAAGAGCATCCATAGCTTTAGCTTGCAGATTAATAGTACTTGAGAGCATTAACTTGAGGAAGTAGACCAACGCAGGACCAACGTAGACTGAAAGTCTCCTGTTGGTTTGTTCATTAATTACAGAGAATAATTACTAAACCATAGTATGCCTCAACAATAGGTAATTATTGATGTTATTCACCCTGGGCCCAGCTATCAATAAGTAAATTAGACAGGTGGAATTACCAGTTACATCCATTTAAGGTCAAAAGCGGTTTATAGAGTACGATCAACCCCAAACGAGGTTTGTGGTCTGCGTAGGTCCCAGGATCCAGGATTTTGAGTTGGGGGGCAGGGCAGAGTATTAGCCAGGACTTTGCCGTCAGACATTAGCACTCCCGAACTGCCAAATGGAATCTGGGAGAATTTTTGGGGGCCATGTACCCCTTGCCCCCCCGCCCCTAAATCCCCCACTGGGACCTGAAGCAGGTACAAACAATCTTTGAACACTTTTGACTCATCAATAATCGTATCATGGCTCGGACCACAAACCTCGTTAGTTCGATACACACATGTAATTGTTTCTGCTGCTCAGTTTATTGCAGCAGAGACAGAGCATCTCTACCTGTACCGTTTTATTTGTGTGCATTAGGCAATTATTAGATATAACATATCGGCTCCATTGGAAAATTAGAATATGCATGAAAAACTCCCATAAGTTGGTAAGGGTGTTACAAAGCAACACACATGGTTTCACGAAACCATTATTAAATATTAAATCGCACGAGCAGATTCCGCCCCTCGGAAAGTGATAGCGTCCATCAAGGCGGAGTCCATCTATTTTTAGAACAGCTCTTACCACACATGTTGTTCTTTCGATCACGGCGTCGGGTTCTGAACTATTTTTAGACCACAAGCCCTGCCTACTTATCATCACGATAGAATCTGTGTATTTATTTTCTGACTGCAATAAATAATGTAGGAGCGACGAGAACGCTAGGACAGAACGGTTGTTAACTGGCAGTCAAAACTAAATCGATATCGCTTGCATGTTGCCTGTGTCGAAGTGGAAACTTCATACAACACGTGGAACGGGACGAAGCTTGTGTAAGCTGATAACTACATAAAGAAATCTTGTGAGTCACTACTCTGTCGGGCTTGCTAACCGCAGGGCATTCAGTATTTCAACTGACTGAAAGAATCAGCTTAGCACAACACAATGAAAGACTCACATGGAGACTGAAACTATTTCACCAATAGCTGTTGTTCTTATTCTCAGCAGGTGTGGTCCAGTAATCGTCGACAAATACAGCACTGGTAACTTATGAATGCCCCATATTCGTGGAAATTTCTCAGTCAGTGTGCATTCACAGTCAAACCGGAGGGATGTTATGTAAGTTCTTTTCTAGGTCAGCTGCTTTTTACAATATTTCCACCGGTTGTTGGCTTCCTGGATCTTGGGTTATCTGTCACAGTTTACATGGAGTGAGATTTTGGTAGTCGTGGATGACTTTGGCGTGGATATACCACCGGAGAAGAAAAGAAACCAATCCATAGTGTTGAGTACTAAGACATCGAGGTAGTCGAAACCATAACAGAAATGAGAGAAGTCGGTCGACGCGCGTGACAACATAACGTGTAGCGTTAGCGATACGTGAACTGAGTGCGATGGCGTGCGTTCTTGTCAAATGATCGCCAGTTGTGCGCTGCCAGATTTTGAAACTTTTGGAGACCATCAAAATGAATTGATGTCGGAGATTAGGGAAGGTTTTTACGGCACGATCTTTGTACATGAGATAACAGACACGACTTTTGTGACTGTCTACTGCAGTTAGGCATAGTGTTCAGGATGTCTGCTTTGAAACCAGAGTAGACAACCCTTCAATGATGACCTTGGGTCATTTTGTTGGAGATATTGAAGTAAACTGGCAGCCTACTTTAAAACAGCCATCCGCCTGCCAAATTCAAACTTCAGGTGTCTCATTTGTCAAGGAACAAGATTTCTCGGTGTTGTATTGTAATAAAGACGAAACATCTGGCAATCTATAATTATTTACGTTTGGATTGGCGATGAGTTTTTATAAGCGTTCCCAGGCATGCGTTTAATGTCATAGCCCCTGGATACACGACAGCTAGCTTCAGAAACATCAACAAAGTTTTTTGAGATGGCCCCAACAGATGTTCAACAGTCAACAATGTCTCCGTTTAACTTCACTTTGGTTGAAACAACTGTGATCCCTGACTCTGGAAATAGCGTTTCAAATGTCACCGGGAGTTCAAAAGATAGCGAACTCGAAGGGTACAACGATAGCTTGGAGAATATACCAGTCTCAGCTTTTGTTTTTCTAGTCATATTTATCTCACTGATATTTATTGCTAGTTTAATCGGAAATATATTTGTGTTCGTTGTTTTCTACAAACGCCGAGCGCAACTCATGACAATATCGAACCGCTTTGTAATGAACTTGTCAGTCAGCTGCTTTTTAATAACTGTCTTCGTAATGCCGTTTAGCATCGTTACAATGGTTACCAGCAGTTGGCAGTTCGGTGACGGATGGTGCCAAATTACGGGAATGCTCACGACGCTGTTAATTTCAGCGTGTATATTGACATTACTTTTGATTGCCTGTGACAGATACGCAGCTATTGTATCCCCGTTTCACTACAATGCACGTTTTACCACAGACAGATCGACGTACATGATTGCCGGTGTGTGGACATTGTCCGTGTTGTATTCCCTGCCGCCAATTTTCGGCTGGAATTATATTGCATATCAACCTGCACAGGGTTCTTGCACCGTGAAATGGCGCAATCCAGAATCGGCTCACATGTCATACACTATATTTCTTACTATTGTCTGCTTTTTATTGCCTTTTGGGACCATGTTATGGATATACATCGTCCTTTATAGAGCCACTCAAAAGATAACTGCGCGAGCGCGGAGAAATAGTGTACAACCTGATTCAAACAGTTCTGATGGAATTGTGGACGAACAGAGAACCATCTCCCGCAAAGGAAGTACAAGTTCGTTGATTTTTACTCGCAGAAACAGTTCGAGCTCTAATGTGCTAAGACGCCAAGATTCGTTAATTAACGGTCGTCGGAGAAGCAGTTTAGTTGGCCGATCTTTGGCCTTGATATTCCACAAGGACGATTGGAAAGCGGCAAAGACTGGCCTTGTAGTCATCGCCACATTCCTGTTGTGCTGGTCGCCATATTTTGTGGTTATTTTAATTGAATCCATATTGGGAACTCATTCGCGCATACCAGCTGTTGTCCAGTGTCTAGTGTATTGGGTCGCATTGAGCGCCTCTGCTATTAATCCCATGGTGTATGTATTTAGAAATACAGCAATTAGGAGAGAATTCAAGATTTTATTTCGACGAGGAAGCACATCTTCTGATACCAATGTGCAAATGCGACCGTGCAGAAGAAGTGTAGATTCGGTCGAAATTAGCCCACAGGACCGAGCCCGGCTGGCTCATATACTTGCTAAAAGGATTGATCAGCAAAACATGTCCTCATCTACTTTGCAAACGAGTTTTTCTCGTAACGGAAGTGCCATGAATGAGCCGGAAGTTAGCAGGACGCGCAAGAATCTCAGCAACACTCCATGTCAAACTTTAAATGTCGAGGGAATCGATTCAATGTCTAGAGTGGATATTTAGTGTTTTTTGTGAAGTGAATGGAAACTGCATGCTTTTCACTGTGTTAATTAACAAAATGTTACTCTTTTGTCCTATCCTTCTTGTTTTATGTCGTCGAAGGGACTCACAATTGTGTCAAAGGGTTAATAAACCTCTCTAACCTACTATGTCACTGCCTCAAATTGCCACTTATTAGTGTCTCAGGTTTCACAGATTACGAAACTTCTGGGGACTCCCTAGTAGTTTGAAGGAACCCAACCACCATACAGAAAAAAAACAAAATGTGTGTTAAAGGCGCAAATGATCATTAATTCAGTCTGACGACCACGTAATTAAATAAATTGCCTTCGTACTATGGAATTTGCTGTGTTATTATGTAGCGACATCTTTGCTATACAATTGTTAAATTTTAACATAGGCACGTGTGCGTAACATGGCATCATTTCATGCGTAAAAAGGTACTTGTCTAAGACCTCTTCGGCTCATTATATTTTATGAAATATAAGTAATTCACAGAGAACGAAAGGGAGAGGAAGAGGGAGCGAGAGAGAATTCTATTATTTTCCTAATGTGTGTGGTAAAGGCGTAAAGCCAATCGTCATATCATTTTGGCAATCGTATGGAGTATGTACGAATTTATGAGCAATAGTCGACTCGTTTTTAAACACACGGAAGGAATGTGGCCTGCTCCTTTGTCCATTCAGTTGTTGACGTTGAAATGCTTGCGTGGAGTTACTCGACTACTGGGAATTGCTCATAGGTGGTTTACTTCTCTTAGCCGATTTGGATGCAAAATGCAAACGAAAATGCTCCCTACTTTCATGACACTAACAACTAATCACTTTCCACGTCATTTGCTCTGTGCGTACCAGCTCAGAGTACTGTTATTCTTGATTTTTTATCTTTTTCTTCATAATAATTTCCTTTTCAAGAGCTTAAGAGCCATTCCACGAGAAAATCAAAAGAAATCAAAAACGCACTCTAAGGGTCGTCTTCCAGATTCAGCTTAAACTTTGTGTATGTGATCGTGATGTGGCTCTGGTATAAAAATCAAGTTTCCACTTATGTTAGTTTTTTACCTATAGGCCTTCAAAGGTTTACGAAGAAAATGGCACGTTTTTTTTTCATACCGAAAACTGCAATTTTCCAACATAAAAAGCAGGTATATTGCATGCAATGAGAAAAAAACACATAATGTGATTAGGAAGTGGAACATGAGCACTATCAAATATAATTGATATTGCGTTCATCACGTGACAGGGGAGGTAAATCCGTAAGCACTTTTTGTAATGTTGAAAGTGGGCAGTGGCGGATCTACGGGGGGGGGGG
>NMRA01000173.1:522899-534044 GCA_002633005.1 Phoronis australis | reverse complement strand
CTAAACCCCTGTATACACACCACACTTTTTCGTATACGACTTTTCGTATGCTAAAAAAGGTGTGTGTAAGCAGATGTTCCAACAAAAATTTTTGCTGGTGACGTGACTCATACCCAGATGTGCACAATATGGTTTCACGAAACTTATGTGCCAAGTTCATGTGACGAAATCGAGAAGGGTTTTTAATTATCTTAAGAAAAACTCCAGAGACATGTTAAGTGCCAGAAACTTACCGGGATGCATGGAAATTTCACTATTTGGCTACAAAAACAAAAAAATTTCTTACACGGGAGGGGAACCCCCCTCCCGACCTCCCCCCGCTCGGAGCCACGCGCCTAGGATTCGACCTTGGCAGGAATCCTAAACCCCCCCTTGCTGAAAACGTAGATCCGCCCCTGGTGGGTGTTACTCAAGTGCTTCTACAAGCCAGTTGGTGGCGCTGTGGACACTAAAATTTATATTATTGGATAAATCTTTTATATGCGAAGAAATTAAAAAAATTCTGAAATGGGATTTTTTCATGTTTTGGTCTTAAAAATGATCCAATGTTTCGCATTCTACACTTTTAAACGAATGCTTTTGTAACTTCGCTTCTTTTAAAATGGTTTCAAGAAAGGATACCATATTGGAATCAACATTTTTGGGACCGTAATGCCTTCTGACATGTCCATATTACCATTTCATCTTTTGAGCCTTCACAACTGAACATGGGTCAGAGATAACACAGGTACAAGTGACGACCTTCCAGACAATTTTTAAGTTGACATGAACCCAAAATTATTTTTTCACTTAGAACACAAAAGCCTACATCACAGGAAAGGCATCAATGTCTGAAATACAAAAATGAAAAAAAAAATCATCAAAAGCGCATGGTTCATTCAAAAGCTAATTATGTGTCAAATTTTGATTTATTTCCGTCGTGTCGGCCATCTTGCAAAGTCAGCAGCATAGATAACGAATTTAAAGTGCGTAAACGTTATTGTTTTTATACAATTTCTATTCTACTGTGCCAAACATTTATGATACAACATGATCCACATTTTTATTTACTTGTATAGTTTTGTTGTGGTGCACAATCCACTACACTCTTTCACAGTGCTACGAAAGGTAGCACTGTGGAATGTTGTTTATCATGGCTTCTTATTGGTTAAAGTAATGAGATTGACGTCATAACATTGTCATTCCCATTGGTTGAAATCTGAGAAACCTTTCAGTTTACTGTTACGTAGTATGGCGACCACCTTTGATTTGAATTGTTGCGATTTATTAAAACAGGCAGTAATCGAAGTAAACAAAATCAAGGGAAACCCGATCCCATGGCTAAGCCCAAACAAGTGCAGTGCATAGAAGGCGTGTGCAAGTGGTGGCGATGTGATCGATAAACTTCCGACCAAGCATGCGCATTGATGCCCACTCCCGGAATTCCGTGTGTCGTTCATCATGTTTCCACAGGGCCACTTTTCAGTGTAGGTGGCGCTGTGTCAGATGGTACACAATCCACCGGATAAGTTGTAAACTTTCCAAAAAGTCTCACTCGCGCAGTTTTCTGGACCAATTCTCTTTTCTATTGTTGCTTTGTCTTATAATACTTTTATTGCTATAAAAATGCATAAAAACGAGTCAAATGATCGCGTAGGCCTGCTTAAAAGAGTGCGACCGCGTTCCATAGTTTCCAGGCTCCTCTGGCTGCACTATCCTATGCAATAAACGTAAAACACTTATCTACTCAGACAGTTTAATGTTTTGTTCTAAAAATATATTACTGTGGGTAAACCATCGCTGCCAGTCTGACCTTCGTTTTCTTTTATGTCTAAATTTACCTATACGCTCAAGATGTTTTATTTATACGCACTCAGTGCAAAAAGATTTAATCACCACTTGACAAAAATACCTGAAGTATGGTATTGGCACGGACAAACTCATTGCGTAGCTCATCGTCTCTAATAGAGAGGCAATGCTTTCAAAAGACAAAAGAGCATGCATTTCACGCAGGCGAATTAACTGTGACGTTTCGGGTAAAACTGTGATGACGATGCTGAAGTTTTATAAGCTTTAGATAATATCTGACTAATGATGCCTTACTACCTAAATAAATTATTTTGGAGTCTTGGCTGCTACATTTTGTCTATATCAACAGGTCTAATGTTAATTTATTCGTTTTTTTCGAACTGACTCATTTTTTTAGAATAACTCATTCGAAATGACAGCTCTTTATGTCTTGACCGTCTTGTTCAGGGTGTTCTTGGTTAAATGTACGGGATGATTTAGTGAGGTAGAAGGCCCAGTCACCTCCAGGAATAACCACAAAAAACTTCGGTGTTCTGCTGGGGTATACTGACATGCAGGAACGCGTTCCGTAGACGCACGACACTCCATAGACACATGTCTGTAGGATCACACGCTGCCCCTGTAATACAAGGCGGTATCTCATGAAGACTTGCGTGATCTACGAAACGGCCCCGGTCACGGTCGTTCGTGAGATAAGACATGTATTTGACATGGCTTTAATCCGAGCGTTTGACAAAATATTTACATTACACAGGACAATTGGATTGAAACAAACACAATTCATGACATTCCTGTGACATTAGCCTGCTACACCTGTGTTGGTAAATTAAATATGCCGGAGGAGCGGAAATTTCGAAATAAATATTTGTAACATGGCTTGGCGTTTTGTGACAGTATGTTTTATCACTTTATGCGTCCACATATATGTGAGCGCATATTATTGTCGTCTCCATGATTTGGCGTCCGTTCGTCCGGCGTTCAAATTTCTTCATGTTAGTGGCATATTCCTATGATGGATGGGACGGCACGTGCTTATATCCGATTTTTATGCCCCCATAACTATATGTGGGTGCATAAAAACCAGTCAAAAGAGCCCATTACTACGAAGCTTAGCATGCGCGCACCCGGCCGGGGGGAGGAGGACTCGGGAGGCTCGAACGTCCCCCCTCTGGCGAATTTGGCATGAAGGTCCGCCTCAGAGAAACAAAAACTCTGAAAAAAGTAGAAAACAAAACAAAAGTTCACTAAAAGGGGAGAAATTCGACGAATACACAATTCATAGCTCTGAACGTACCCCGTGAATCTTAGTAAAAGGTCCACATTCTCAAAAATTCGTGCCCCCCATTTTTAGGCTGGGTGCGCGCATGCCTAGTAGAATTGTTCAACAAATGGACGGTTGCTGGTTCTGTGATTTAAATCACATTGCCACTGTGAGTCCACTTTTTTGGAAAGCGGCTATCCGTTTGCGCACTAGGCCCTAAGAGAAACTCAGCCAGTGAGCCCCATTGGCCTCACCGCCTCGCGAGACAAAATGTTCTGTGGTTTGGTAATCAAGAGAGGACCAGTCTAAGGGCGCTATCTGGCGTACCATTGACCAATCAGTTAGCCAGAAAAGATGGTTGTGAAAGAACAAATCATACTTTTGTGACACAATGTACAATTCTATGACAAGCAGTAAAATGTATTGGAAACTAGCTCAAAACTAATTGAGAATATCTAGGATACTACATGTAAGAACAACTGGCTAATTACAACTGGCTAATTATTAAGAACAAATTAAAAACACAATAATGGTCCATCTAATCATCCTATAATACGATAGAATGACTCGTATGATTCGAACAACCAGTAAAAGTGAACCAGTGTACAATGACAAATCACCAAACTACATCAGTCGAGACATCAAGGCTTTTAGCAAGACTATCATATTTTGTTTAGAGAAATATAAATATAAATTAATGTCATTAAGGGAACCCATCTAAGTGGGTACACAGTGGTATTGTGATTAAAATCACAGAATGAGCCAGCAACTGTTTGTTGACCAGTTCTACTAGGCTTCGTAGTATCGACGGAAAGAAACTGAGATAGCGAAACATGGAGAAAGGATGAAATTGAAGGCAATATGTGTCAAATACCCGCAGTGTTTGATCTGGACTTTGAGAGCCCTGGCGAGGACACTGTTTATAATAGGGCTCCATTTTTGTAGCATAGATTGTCTAAACGTACTTTAAAACGAGCACTTCAACATTCATATAGTTACATGTATTTTGAAAAAGTCGAAAAATGCTTTTCTAGAGCTATTATTAATTCACTGAAATTTTAAATTCATTAAGACAAGCTACTATGATAATTTTCTAGGGCAAGTGATAAAGAAGCCATCTGTCGTTTTCTCGTTCAGTTCGTTTTTTTCCTCCAAAACTGCTTTGTCATAACTTAACAACAAGTTCAACCCGGTGACAGAAAACCTATCAATTGCTAACCATTTAGTTATTTTTCAAAGAGTAGATCCTTTCATTTTCAGTTGCCCAGTCCTTGATGGTATCCATGCCACCATCCTTTTCGTGTGCTCATACTAGGGGGCCGCTCACGGAGAGACGGGACCCAATGGTGGAATCGATTGCTTCCGAATCTATTTCTTGTGAGAAATCATACAATCGTCACAGGCAGACGAATTTCCCGATGACTTTTACCATTCAAGAAGCATGTTTATTTAGTAGTGAGTGACTCGCCAGTGGCGATCGAGGAACAGCTAAACTCAAGCGCCATTTACTACGTAAGCCAACACAAGAGTGACGTCTTTCGTGAACACTCAAGCGCCTGTGACAACCGTAACCGAAAAACGAATGGTGAGCGCTATCTTCCGGAAGGTGGTTTATTATCGAAAGGATTATTTAACTACTACGGAAGCATACTGTTTTGTACGCGCTGCAGACAAAGACAACTAGAAAAGCTTCAAGAGGATGTCGCTTACTTTTGTACCACCTAATCAAAGAGGGAAGCAAATTCCCAGTAATCAACAAATTCAGAAGGTAAACACTGAGATAATTTTACTGATAGTACAAGTTCATAGTGCCAAATATTATGGTTTAGAGGCAAGCGGCTCTGACAATCTGTGACTGTGACAAACTTGTCCGAGTCCAAGTGTATGTAAAGCTGCAAAACCTCGTGGAGCACACAGGCGTCATTAGCTGCTGATTGTCCTCAATACACTATATATATATATATGTATATATATATATTCTACAAGGTATGACACTCCGCGCTAGAAATTCCACAGGTGCTTTACTTCAGCCGTCCATAGCAAACACAAAACTCAATAAATTTACACAAAACAGAGAGGTTCAACAAATTATGACATGAGGAATTGTTCTTTCTCCCAATACCATTTACGGTGTCCTGCTCCACCGTGTTCGCAAGAAACTGCAGTCAAAGCACAAAAATCTTCCCAAAAAGCCCGTCTGGAGCAACTCCCGTGTCCCACGTGAATGTCAAGGACAGTACGAAATTATTCGATGAGTTACGGATGGTTACAAAATGGTCTGGCTAAGTGTGGAGTTATCGATGTCGTGATATTCCGTAACTCTTCGGCTAATTCCAAACGCTGATTAAATAAAACATCAAAATCACTGTGTTATAAGTAACTTTTGCACATAAAAGGACACCGTAGGAGGCTGTCAATGTCTTAATTCCTTCCAACTCTAACAAATTCTCCCGTATACAAACTTTTTTTTCGAGCAGTTCAAGTTGGCAGCTGGCTATTTTTAACACTGCACTCACAAGTACAATGTCATACAGGGATATACCCAGGTTTCAAAACCCCGCTCGCCAGCTGGGTGAGTGAGCCAGAAAATCTACTCGCCCAGCCTCTGAAGTTCAGGCACCCGGCCGTTTGCGTGTGTTACCAAAACCTTGCTGCCAATGTCAATAAAAATCATCGTTTCGTGCGTTGATGTCGTCATCTATTAGGGCTACCGTATTCGCCCTAATAAGCGCCTAGGGCGCTTAGAAAAATTTGTTTGGGAAGGGGGGCGCTTATTGTAGCCTAAGGCGGTTGAAACCCGGTCACCAAAACGGGTGAAATCGGAAGCTACAACAGTAGGATTCATCAAATTTATGCCCTGTGATGTATTTGTAACCTATGACAGACTTTTTACAAAACAGTGGTGCATTGCTATCAAACTTCGTTGTTAAATTATGATCTTTTTTCAAAAAATTGTGCTGAAATCCCAGGGCAAAAACTTGCCGACTGATGCGTTGCTGCCTCGCGATCGTTATGGCAACTTGAATTCTTGAATAAAATATAGTTTCAACTCAATAAATTACCTGAATTCCTCCTTAAGTTTTCCAAACAGCGTCCCTAAGATTTTTAAGTTCCTGTGGAGTCGGAATCTTACTGCAGATTAAGTCCAAATCTGCGCTAGATCGCAGCCCGCAACACGACAAAAATCTGGACGAACACACATGTTGATGTCACGTGACGTTTAACTTGAAGTTAATCTGCAGGTATGCGCCGAGTGAGCGAGCGCGTACGTGTCATCAGAGTTCATTTGCCAGAGTAGCAGGGCCTTCATGTATTTAGCGCGCGCTTCTTGGCCACGTCCTTTTTACAGTGGTCAAATTTCAATTCATGGCTTTTATGTGAACAAAGTAATCTGAATTCCTGTTGAGGGTGAAGCTCTGAGTGTACGAGAAAGATACAATACAATCCCGTTGACAGGTACACTGCATCTGTTCTTAAAGGCCTGACCGCATAGGCGGATTTGGGGGGGCTGGGCCCCATGCCCCCTCCCCCCTTCTTGGCAACCGCAAGCAAAATGAAACAGCCACAGCGTGAAGCGTGAGGAAATATTGAGTTCAGTAACTAGGACCGGTAGCGGATGAAGGGGGGGAGGGGCTCAGACCCCCGTCGGGATCGTGTTTCCTTTTTTTTTAGTCAGATAGATTTTCTGAACGGGAGATCCACATCCCCGGCCCCCGCAACTTTCGGGCCGCTTGTGCACATACCATCGCGCTTTGCCCAATTCCCCGAGGCAACATGTTGGGCCCCCCCTTATGGTATCCTAGATCCGCCACTGTGACCATAGTGGGACACATTCCTCGCAAGATCAGCAAAACTTTTGCGTTCTTTTTGAAGCACTGCGGAAGTTTGAAGTGTACAGTCATGGCTAAATTCCGGCATAGCGGCGAGGCTCGTAGTCTAGAAATTCCGCGCACAATGATTTTTCAGGACTGTCGGATATTATTGATAAATTGAAGACATTACTGTAGAATTTTCGAACTGTAGGTAAGGCATTTTTCGCATATGTACACGTTCATGGACTGGGCGCTTATTTTAGCGAAGTCTGAAAACGCATGGGGGCTGCCGGATTACGATGATTGCTGTAAGTGTTTTGAATGTTATTATTCATAAAATAATTTTGGCTATATTGACGTACATTGCCATTGGTTATTACAATAAGAAATCAGATCCAAGAAATATGGTATTTCACTTGTGAGCATGTGGACCGGTCTTCCGCCTTTCCCCCCTTTATCTTTGTTTCGGACTAGTCCACAAATTTCTGTGTGCACGACCACACACTGTGATCTAGACGAATCGTGTAACAGGAAATATGTACCGAGTCGGTAGGAGTGCACTGCGTCGATGTTTTTAACTGCCGGAGCATGGACACGCTGACGAAATTGAACCTTAAATTCATGATAAAAACAGCACAAGGAGGAGAAAATTTATTCATGTTCATCTGGGAAACAATAGAGTGCTTTTGCGCTCTGAAAATTTGCTCGCCACCTGGGCGACCGGCATGTCAACTTCTACTCGCCCAGCACCATTTTTACTCGCATTAGCGACTGGGCGAGTGGAAGTATATCCCTGTCATATCTACTGGCACGTGCGGTGCTGAACATGGCCAGTAGCTGATTTGGGCAAGTGAATGAAGGACTGCTTGAAAGAGGTATAGTATACTAGTATCATCAACTCACTCATTGATGGGAGAGCAGGTGTGATCCACTCAAACGACGCATAGTTGGCAAAAATCAAACAACTGGCATACTGAAAGATACATACTAGAACACCGAGATCTGCTGTGTGGAAAATTAGGAGTTACAATACATTGTGTGCTTGGTAATGACCTATTGCCATCTTGGGTACAATATTTTATACAGGCTCACCTTTTAAGGGAAAAGTAGAATGGAGCCTTTCAGTTTTTGCCTAATGCAAAAAAAATATCTTCTGTGACTTTGTAGTTAATCAGTTTCCACAATAGACATGCAAGTAGTGGCGGTTGTATCGTTGCGAACAGGGGAGTAAGCAGCTAGTGTTGACTGAGGTGGGGCTAGTGTTGACTGAGGGGGCACTAGTGTTGACTGAGGGGTGCTAGTGTTGACTGAGGGGGCGTTAGTGTTGACTAAGGGGGCAAAATAGTGACAAATACAGCATGTGCACTGACATTCTTTACTTTCCTCATTAAGGAATGCCATCTTAATATTACACTGCTAATATGTACTGTTTTTGTTTTAGCTTCTTGATGAAAACAATCAACTGATTAATGCCATTGTTGATTATCAGAACAAAGGAAAAGCTGCAGAATGCTCCCAGTAAGTCAGTTGTGGATACTCTTCACCTGTTGTGCACTCAATGTGACAGAAAATGTTGCATGGTTTGTAGTTCCCAGCTGACGTAAAACTGCTCTTGGTAAATATTTGAGTATTTGTCGGCTTGGCAACCTTTGACTAACAGATACGTGATGATTTTGTACAAAAGAAGTGAAGTTTGTAAAGTTAGGTACAGTTGCTTTATCACAGGATACGAATGTTTTTGTAACCGATAATTATATTCCTTCTCTAAAATGTACAGTTTCATATGAGTAAAATTCTAAAGTGTTAAAGGTTTAGTTTCCAAAACATTGTCATTAAAATGCCCTTTTGATTTACTGGACATAAATATCAGATTTGGCTGACATCACAGATACCTTTGGGAATTAGGACATGAAACTTAATTTATAATTTGCCTTTTGAGTGGTAAGATTAAGCTATTCAGAGTGATCGAATGATGCATTGCTCGAGGAAAGATTTGCTAATCTGTATATTTGCTAATATTAAGTCCATACGTTGTTTGCTTTCAATTATTACTTGGAAAATATTTTTGCCAAATATGTTACTCTGGCATGAATTTTGTTTGTTTGTATTCATGGTATAGGCCACATTTCCTGTGCAATAAACTTAAACTTTAGACACAACGCATGCCTCATCAATCAAGGCCTATATGTTTAAATATGGCACATGGTGGCGCTGTGATAGCCATTTTTGACATTTTTTTTAAATGCTGGCTTGTAACAACCTAATAAGAAGTAGATTCATGACTTTGCACATGTCATTTACAGGTTTCAGCAGATGTTACACAGGAACCTTGTTTATCTGGCGACCATTGCTGATTCCAACCAAAATGTACAGGCTCTTCTACCAGTAAGTAGTGCTTGTCTTCCACATTGTATCATCTTGCAAATAACGTAATGTATTGGAAGGCAACTTTATGGTTTTGTACAACCACATATACGTATCACCATTTTTGGACAAGGACAAGTTATGTAAACCTAAGGCAATAGCTATGCACATGTACTCTTGTGCAGTGAAAAATCTTCTCTTTTAGAACAGAAACAGTGAATTCTTGCCCATAATTTATTATTTCATTTCGATGACCAATTACTTCAGTAGGCGCTATTTTGCTAGGTTACGCATTGCAATCATGTGATATGTGTTCTTGTAGGATTTCATTTTTCTCACAAGAAACTCTATATACGGAATACTTTCCAAAATCTTATCATATTTCCCAGTGTAACCACTTTTCCAAGTCAGTGCAGTCAGCTTCACCATATAAATGTTCATGAAATGATAAAAGCAAAGTGTGCAATATAAAGTTGTGTTTTTGAACTGCATGTATGATTTTATTTTGTTACCACTTCCTCTTCTACGAACAATGTCGCAATATGCACCTCTAACAATTTATTCATCACATGATGTTTACCAAAAAGTTGAAAATTTTGTTTATACATTTAATATGCCAATCAGTCGATTTCTTTTCTCAACCAGTTGTAATCGTACTGTATATAAGTGAAGAATTACTTTAACGTCTTTAATACCTAACATTTAACTTTTCTATGACGAATACTCTGTTGAAGAAATGACATATAATGTGTATCGGAAATTTAGACATTTAAGTAACGGTTGGCAACAGTCATCAGTAAAAAGTGCTATTTGTGTTGTGTACCTTTATGGAGAATGGAAACTGGTATTTATATCAAAGGAAACTTGATGCAGAATGAAAACATCTGGCACCCCGTGCGACCTCTTGGTTGTAGATTTCTCTTGTATATTTTGTTGTATTGTTCCAGGCACCTGGCCAGGGTCCCCAACAGCCTAATATGAGACCCCAGCAAATTCCAAACCAAGGTGGTGATGGTATGTTGAGATGATGTTTGGTAAATGACATAAGTAGACTTTCTGATTGATTGACATTGTCATTCATTAAAATGGAAATATTAAGTCCAAACACACAATAAAATGAACTTATGTGTTAATTCCCAACTTAATGAAACTGTGGATATGGGCTCGGAGATTGAAACTTTTTACTCCAAATGAAACTTAAAATATTTTTGTCATTTACCATTCTCTTTTGATACGAACCCGATATAATTATCGTGTATTCTTTGCGTAAGTATATTTTGGATTATGCAGATGAGTGTGTAGCCCAAATTCGCACTTGTTGAACTCTAGATTCAAGCTACAAACTTGTTTAAAAACTTTGTATTTTGAGCCCAGACTTGAACGTATAACTTTAATGCTGGGATAATCAAGTGCAAAATAGGACTAAACAGTCATTCAAGTAAACTATAATATACTTGAGCATAGAGTAATGGAGTGCAAAATAGGACTAAACAGTCATTCAAGTAAACTGTAGTATACTTGAGCATAGAATAATGGAGTACAAAATAGGACTAAACAGTCATTCAAGTAAACTGAAATATACTTGAGCATAGAATAATGGAGTACAAAATAGGACTAAGCAGTCATTCAAGTAAACTGAAATATACTTGAGCATAGAATAATGGAGTGCAAAATAGGACTAAACAGTCATTCAAGTAAACTGAAATATACTTGAGCATAGAATAATGGAGTGCAAAATAGGACTAAACAGTCATTCAAGTAAACTGAAATATACTTGAGCATAGAATAATGGAGTACAAAATAGGACTAAACAGTCATTCAAGTAAACTGTAATATACTTGAGCATAGAATAATGGAGTGCAAAATAGGACTAAACAGTCATTCAAGTAAACTGAAATATACTTGAGCATAGAATGATGG
>NMRA01000173.1:495171-522151 GCA_002633005.1 Phoronis australis | reverse complement strand
TAGGACTAAATTGTATCAAAACAACCCCCCTCCCCTTCTGGTGTCAATGCACGTCTGACCCTGTTTGAGACACGTACAAGAGGACTTAATTGTATCAAAACAACTCCCTCCCCCTCCTGTCAATGCGCATCTGACCCTGTTCGAGACACTTACAGTAGGACTAAATTGTATCAAAACAACCCCCCTCCCCTTCTGGTATCAATGCACATCTGACCCTGTTTGAGACACTTGCAGGAGGACCAATGGGAAACAACATGATGAGCTATGGCAGCCAGGCACAGCGCTTCAACCAAGGTAACATGCCACCTGGTGGCGGGCCAGGGAGCCACTCTCGTCATATGAACCAGCCAGCGATGGTTCAGCCACAGGGTAAAAAGCCACTCGTGTCTATTGCTGCTAAGCCGGTGTCTGGTGTCCCCAAAGGTTTTTCTTATTCAGTGTTTAAGAGTCTGTCATTAGTCTAAGCATGCAAATGAATTGGCTATGAGTTGGTCACTGTATGTTTGGAGTCCTGGCTTTTGACCAAATTCTATGTCAATGAAGAAGCCCAAATATTGCGATTGTGTTAGACTTAGCTATTCTAACGTTGCTTAAAACTGGTATGAAACTGCCTTTTATGAAAAACTTGGTTGTTTTGAAAGTCTAGAAAATGGGTTTCATCCCTTCTCTTTCTCAGATATGGAGTTATTTATGAACTCAAAATAAAATGACACACTGCAACAAGTCAGAAATTATGAAATGTCATTCCATGTCCACAAATCCCATTTATTTGGACCTACCAACAAGTTGAGACCATGTTCACAATGGTAAATGGTCGAACTCAAAAGTTGGTATTTGTGTCGGACAGCAGTTGTATAGCTGCCCTTTTTGACTTTCTCCATAAAAGTGACTTACATTTCAATTTCTTAAACTCTAATATGTGAAATGTTGCAATTCTTCTCTTTTTGAAATATTCGTTTTACACAAAAGTTGTTCAAAACTTGTTACTTATGGATCCTATTTGCTGGTTGAACACAGTTGATGATGTCAGTGGGCTTGTTTCAAGTTATCTTAGTTTGTTTCACACTGTTTGTGCTATTCTAATAATAAAACATTTATTAATCTGTACCTTTTCCTCCAATTCTTGTGTATTTCTTGGTACAATGGTGGACTCTTAAATGGTGAGTGGGAGTGTTTTGTTAAAGGTTGGTTATATGTTTTAATTGTATTGTCCAAGCTGGGCGAATGGATCTTGCAAAGACCTGTTTAGTATATTTATGTTTTGAAAACTATATTTCTCGAATGAATACAGAGCCAGTCTTGCAAACTCCCTTGGCCCAACGAATCACCGGCATATTTAGGAATTTCTTCTCAGTATCGGCCATGTTACATTCTGAGTGTCGGCCATGTTACATTCTCATTGTCGGCTATATTACATTCTCACTGTCGGCCATATTACCTGTCTTGTAAGTGTCTCCTTGCTTGCCATGATGTTTTACAGCGCTCGACACAGGCGAAAATGTTCATCAAAAATATGAGTGGCAAGTATGCCAGGTTTGGGCTCTTAAACAGTGGCGACGCCGACCAAAAAAATAAAACACCAAACATCCACTCGGCCGCCGTATGAGTGGTACGAGAGGTCTATTTATCAAATCGTATTTTATTTTTCCCACTTTTATTTTTGAGCGTTTACTCGCTGATGTCAAGCCCTGTTTTAGTTTCACGTTCATTTAAATCCTCATTTCTTCAGTATTTAGCTGCCAAACACAAAAAATGAATTGATCCGCTTGTAAAACTGTCTCATAATATTCCTTTAAGCTTGATGGGGCTTGATTCTCATTACCAATGACAACATGCATGTAGAAGCAACTCTAGAAGGTGCTTAAGTGTATTGCTGTTGGCAGCCTAAAGTTAGGAATTCTGTGATAGTAACTCTAGGTCAGCACTGCTGCGCTTGTTTGCGCATTCTACATAAACTGTTTTTTTTTTGTTTTTCCCTCATCATTCTGCAGTTTGCCACCAACACAAGTTAGTCGGACTCTGTTGTTCCTTGTGAAGGAATCATTAATTTGGATAGTATTGATTGTTGGCCTGATAATCAAATGTGAACTATTTGCTGTGTATGCCGTGATAAGCTGTGGTGTGCTTTGTTTTGTCATTATAACTTGGTGCGGGCCCCACTAGGCTTACATGGTATCAGGGTTATTTGATGTTGAGACTAACTGTGTTGTGATTGTTGCAGGTCAGATGCCAAATCAGATGTTCAATATGTCTAGTCAACAGGGTGGCTACCATAACCAGCAGTCTGGTAGGTTCAACATCTGGCTGTAAAATCAATTGTGTAACTCAGTTCTAATTAAATTGTCTTTAATGTTCCTGTCTACTGCAGTTCTTGGTGTTTATATCGAGTGATATAAGTTGTGTCTGTACTAAACTGATTTTTGAAAATTCACTTTAAATATGGTCACTTACGTTTTACTAATTTATGACTAATGGTTGCTATATTCATCTTTTCACCTGTCTTTTTCACGCCGGTCATCTGTTTGTTTTCATTTGTTTGTTTTCATTTGTTTGACCAAACGTCACCATTATACAAGTATGGTCAAACTCTCATCAACCTAGTTTAATAAAATTGATGAACGGATTCTGAGATTTTCAAATTAAGATGATGCAGGTGACAGTTGACAATTTGCTCTTTTTTTCAGGCATGCCTCCAGGCCAGATGGCCATGCAGCAGAACCAGATGAGAATGTCACACAACCAGCAGATGATGAATCAGAATCAACCAATGATGCCACAGAATCCACACCAGATGATGACACCTGGCCAACAGCCAATGATGGCTCAGAATCAGCCTATGATGTCACAAAATCAACCAATGATGTCACAGAACTCAGCGATGATGTCTCAGAGTCAGCCAATGATGCCGCAGGGTCAACAGCCAATGATGTCCCAGAATCAGGCTATGATGTCTCAAAATCAATCAAATATGTCACAGAGCCAACCAGTGATTCAGCAGAATCAGCCTATGATGTCACAGAGTCAGCCAATGATGGGACAAGATCAGTCAATGATGTCCAATCAACAACAACCTATGACTCACAGCCAATCACCGATGGCCCCCCAACAAAGTCAGCCACAAGTGATGCCTGAAAGCCAGCCAAGTATTTCCACAAATCCAATTCCTTCCTCTCAAGCTCCGCCTATGACACAGAGTCAGTCAATGATGCAATCTCACTCCCAATCTCAACCAATGCCAACACATAATTCTCAGACTATGATGGCATCAGGCCAACAGCCACCTCAACAGATGATGCCAGTCAGCCATCCCAATTTGCCCAAAAGTCCACCTATGAACCCACAGGGACCGCCTAGCATGATGGCAGATAACCAACAGATACCCAACCAAACTCCACAAGCCATGATACCAATGTCACAGTCACAGCCAATGAGTCAACAAAACATGATGCCTCAGGTAATAAGCTTGTCGCCTCACTTTTGTCCGAGTATTTAAGCTGACACATAGATCTTTTATTCACCTTTTTAAGTTCTGTGAGAAAACACTGGAAGTGATCTTCAGATTATATCACTCTATTCAGGTTTGTGGAGTTATAGGCTTACAACAACTAATGGTGAAATAAATCTGTGCCTGTTGTTGCAAAAGAACTTTTGATTTAGGCCCTTTACAGTAGTGAATTAGGCCCCTTACAGTAGTGAACTAGGCCCCTTACAGTAGTGAATTAGACCCCTTACAGTAGTGAATTAGGCCCCTTACAGTAGTGAATTAGGCCCCTTACAGTAGTGAAATTGGTTTCACCTTTTTCTTGCTTTGAAAATGATGTTTATGCTTGAAGATAACTGACTCATGCAGTTGCTGGCCACGGTGGTCAGTTGCTGGTCACGGTGGTCAGTTGCTGGTCACGGTGGTCAGTTGCTGGCCACGGTGGTCAGTTGCTGGCCACGGTGGTCAGTTGCTGGCCACGGTGGTCAGTTGCTGGCCATGGTGGTCAGTTGTTTATGTAATGTCAGTGGTGAAGTTATGTTATGTGATTCAAGTCTATTTGTCATTAAAGATTCTCTAATGCCTGGTTTTGTATCAACAGATGATGTCATCTCAAGCCCAACCCATGAACCAGCCAATGGCTTCAAGAGATCAGATGATGATGTCACAGAACACAAGCCAATCAAATCCAATGATGGGTGGCCACATGATACAGCAGGGTGGTAGCTATAGAAAGCCACCAATGGGAGGTACCATTGCAAATGACCAAAGAAACTACTCTAACTCATATTTGTGGCCATTTCACTTCCACCTGAAAGGAAGCCAGGCTAAAAAGTGTCAAAAAATGCAAAATTGACCCTTTCACCCCAAAACCACCACTTCTCTTCCAATACTCCATGTGGCATGAGATAACGCTAGATTCTGAATGTAAATTTTCAACAGATTCCACCAATGTGGCCCAAAAGAGATGCCATCCAACCAGATCCTTTGCTATCCAGCATATTGTAGCAAATTTTTAGTCGTTGCACTGCAGTGTAACACTGCCGCAGGAGGCTGCCATTTTGAAGGAAATGAAGTCTACAGTGGAACTAGTGGTCTTGTCTGATTCACATGGTCATGAGCACTAGCAATCTTGATTCACTGAAGCAACTTACAGTTTATTTCTAAGTAATAGTAATACAAATTGCTTGCAGCTATAGTATTAACTGTATAGTGCTACAGCGTTTGAAACTCTGATTATTTCCTATAATGAACAAATAGCTCTGGTCATGAAGTGGAATTTTGTATGTTGTCATCAAATGTCTGATGACCTATGTTAGTACAAGAGTGTTCATAATTTCTCGTTCATGCACCACACAATAGTTTATTAACTGGAGATTACACTAGTGCTTCATATTTTGTCATTTTTACTAGACAAACATGTGCAAAGTGTTGCCACTGGATGTGACAACTACACATTGTGTTGAACTGTGGTTATAACTAATATATAACACAGCCACACTGTTCAATACATTATTCAAGATATCTCAGCGTTTGTGACTTGCCATTAGCTTGTGTATTAGGTAACCTTCTGACCGTTGTTTTTATTTGTTGCTGCTGTTGATGAATTTCACCTACTTAGTGTATAAATGTGCCTTGTTGAAGAGTAGCTGATGAATAATTTAGTGGTGTTAGTTGTTCTCTGACGCTACACTTACTTATTTCCAGGTCAGCAGTTTCCAGGTCAGTATCCTCAGCAGCAACAACAAGCCCAGCAGTATCAACAACAACAACAGCAGCAGCAGCAGCAGCAACAGCCTCCCTTCAACCAACAGTCAGGCTTCCCACAACAAGGTGCACAGTTCAACCAACAACAGCCCAACATGCCGCAACAGCAGTATGGCAACTTCAACCAATCACAGCAGCAGCAACAAAGGTACTTCCGTCAGAATCCAGCCATGGGAGCTCCAATGGGCCAGATGGCTCAGGGACAAATGGGAGGCCATGGCAGGGTAACCCAGGCTCAAATGCCTGGCCAACCGGCTCAGATGGGACAACCAGGCTTCAACTACAACCAAGGCCAGTTCTAGCATGTGGCCAACAGTCATGTGACCAACAGTCATGTGACCGTTGATACATTCATCGGATTAAGTCAGGCTTCTTTTAATGGATCTGTTATCAAGTTCACCTGTGAGAATTTGGCATTTAAGGTCTTAATTTGGCTTCAAAAGATGATATCTCAGAAATGGTTGGTCAGAAAACTTTCAGACACTATGCTTGATACACTGTTCTCAGAACGTTGTCAGTAATTGTTTTAAGTTGTTCCACTTTTTTCATGAGAGGCCGTTAAAGAATATAACTTTTATGACTTTCGTTGAAAAACTAAAGTTGTATTAATGAAAACAAAATGATATTTTAGAAAGTTTTAACGGCATTTTCTCGAGATTTCTTGTTAAACATTTATATCAAATAAAATTTGATCACGTGATTGATTCTGTTTTTGTCTGTCAATGCATCTCCCTTTTTGCTAAAAAAACATGGTCAGGTGACTTAGTGACAGATTGGTAAAAAGTCAAAAATTCAAATTCTGCAGACTTTCTACTTCAAGAATGTGCATACTTTTGTGAGTTAAACCCTATACCATGCACAGTTGTCAATACGGTCTTACATGACCTTAATGGAGACTTGATGCAGAACGTGAACTGCTGGATGTAGACGTGGAGACTTGATGCAGAACGTGAACTCCTGGATGTAGACGTGGAGACTTGATGCAGAACGTGAACTGCTGGATGTAGACGTGGAGACTTGATGCAGAACGTGAACTGATGGATGTAGATGTGGAGACTTGTTTGGATTTCCACTCAATTCAATGCACTACAGCACAACTAGATGTTCTGTTTAGGGGCCACCTATGGACAGCATGCCTGACACTGATAATCAGATGGATCCAACTTTTTTATTTCCTCTGCTGGTAATTTTACTTTTCTCCGTCTCGAGTGCAACATCAATCAGCGTTACGTATGTCAGTTTTCAGATGACTAGTGCTTCACCCCATAGGTAGGCAATTTGAAGTTTGCTAAGGTTACTCACTCTAGTACTTGACTTCTCTGGGTCAACCAGCCAAAACATTTTGGTCTGTAAGCCAGAAATCATCAGATGTCTTGGTGAAGTCAGTAAAGTGTTGCCAATGTAATCATGTACAGTTTTAATATCTAATGTATCTAAAGGTTTTCATTTAAATCTTGTTGGCCATTTCTGAAGTACAATGTTAAGAAGTAGCCAGGTTTTAACATTTTTTTCAGCGCTACTTATAGAAAGAGATTGTTAAAGGTGGTACAGTATGTGTCTTTGAGTGTTGTATACCAGGCACAAGTACAGGGCACTTGAACACAAAACTGCTCAAGACTGGTCTCTAGAATTATTGACCAATCAAATGATGCTTTGAGTGAACTCTAATTTCATGCAGTGTTTTGTCACATTTCAAGTATACTCTCAAGTGAAGTGTGGCAGTTGTGGGTCCAATCAGCCAAAAATGGTATTCTGAACCCATTGGCCAATAGTAACTGCCTGTTAATTTCCTGTGTGCAAATGTAAAATGATCACCATCTCCAGATTGAGTTTCAATTATGCTTATGCATGTTATATTGGAAATTTACCATAAATACAATGCAGGTTGTAAATACAGTTCAGGCCGTAAATGAAATGCAATGTATGCTGTAAAAACAATGATGATGTATTGTATTTTCCATAGGCGGGTTTAGGGGGGGCCCAGGGGGGCCGCCCCCCCCCTTCCCCCTTGGCTGCCGCAAAAAAATAAAACAACAAGAGCGTAGGGAAATGTTAAATTTATTAATTAACCCCGGTAATTAAAATTATACGACTGAAACAAGATTTAAATGTGTGCAGTTTCAATGTTTGGGGGGGGGCTCAGATCCATTTTCAAGTGTCAAATTCGGAACACGGCGCAATCGTAACGAAACAATGGCTAAGTATTAGGCTCTCCCACGATATCTTAGGCGACCAGCAGTGGCGCTGGGCTTTATGACTCCGTTTCAGTCGTCTGCTCCACTGTGCAATGAAGAAAATTAGTTCATTTTTAAAGAAACTGGAATCTGAGTGATGGTGAAAAAACAGAAGCTGTTGGTAAGATGTCAATTTTAACCGAAGCTTGAGTGAATCACCCAGAAACTCATAATTCTCTCTTTGTCAAACCTTAACTTAAGACGATTTCCAAAGCAATCCCGTCATTATTGCCAACACAAAAAACGGATTTGGTCTTTGGGGCAATTGAAGACTATTTTAAATACAACAAATTTGTTACGAACTGATTGCACAAAATATAAAACATGTAATAGGCATTAAAAAAGAAGGAGTTTGCGCGTGCAAACGCTGTGGACCATAAATAAGTAGGTCTCTTAGTATCACATTGGGAGTTAAATCGTGGTGGTGTAGTGATAAAGCACGCGTGTTCTATTCGCAAGGTCGTGAGTTCGAGTCCATGGTACATGCAGTTTTTCCTGGTTGACACTTTCTTCCCAACCTCCCCCATTCGGTGCTATGCACATCTACAATCGTGCTTGGAGCAAATACTTACAGACAAAATGTTGGGCCCCCCTTGTGATATCCTAGATCCGCCACTGTTTTCTATCATACATTGTTTCTAAGCACTTTGTAGAAAACTTCTAAGTTCTCTGCATTTCGTTTCCAAATACAGACTATGATCAATGTTTCAAATCACGGTATCATTGGTAGACCAAGTTTCTTGCAAAAACAAGATTACATAAGACCCTGCAAAGTGACATGAGTGAAAGGGGAGTGATTTGCTAATGTGGGCTAAACCTTACTAATGTAACCCAGCAATATGGCAGCCTTTGAAGTGATTGGTCATTAAGGTTGTAATGTTGAATTATGGAATGGAATTCACAAATTATGAGATAGAATTTGACTCTCCATTACATAAGCAAAGATTTTTCACTTAAGTATCAGCTTAATGTCTTTAGTCTGGGACATACAGCCCTGTTGTTGTTATTGTAATGTTTTTGTGTTGTGTATTAATAACATTTATGAGAATTTCGCTATGAAATTGAGTGTTATTTTAAATAAAATAAATCGTGCATATCTTGCAATGGGTAACGTTTTCTTCTGCAGTGTTCATGGATCACTTTGATAGCAATCTGTTGAATTCTCTTCCATTTCAATTTTTCTAGTTTTTTAACTTTAAGGACGGGATCATTGATGTACATAGGAGTTGCCAAATTTGCTATTTGTTTCAAAAAATAAGACAATAAAATATGTGACCAATAGAAATCGTACAACGATGCTAAAGGATTTGAACACTGTAAGTGTAAAGCAAGCTTGCTTTAAATCAAGATGTTTTATAGAAAGTACGAGTTTAATGTCGTTTTTAAGCGAATATAAACTTGCTTTCATCATAAAAATCAATTTTTAGTTTGGACAACTTAACCTTATGAAATTGATCTCAAAGTGTTAGTCAAATTGATATCAAAGTGTTAGTCAAATTCATCTCAAAATGTTAGTCAAATTGATTCCAAAGTGTTAGTCAAATTCATCTCAAAGTGTTAGTCAAATTGATCTCAAAGCGTTAGTCAAATTGATCTCAAAGTGTTAGTCAAACTGTTTTCAAAGTGTTAGTCAAATTGTTCTCAAAGTGTTAGTCAAATTGATCTCAAAGTGTTCGTAAAACTGATCTCAGAGTGTTAGTCGAAGTGTTAGTCAACGTTAGTCAAATTGATCTCAAAGTGTTAGTCAAACTGATCTCAAAGTGTTTGTGAAAGTGTTAGTCAAATTGATCTCAAGGTGTTAGTCAAATTGATCTCAAAGTGTTAGTCAAACTGATCTCAAAGTGTTAGTCAAGTCAAGTGTTAGTCAAATCGGAATGATTTCTGGGCTTCAAAAGTACTGGAAATTGGTTGTTAATTGAAATCGGGCGCTAATCGGGGGACCTCTAGTATATAGCGGTGTGTTATTTTATGCGCTGTTTCTAAGATTAACAAAACAGTTGATTCTTTGCATACCTAGAAATACATTCTCAATTCTAATTAAGGTGGCAAGTGATGTGAATCAAAAGTTACCTTATTGGACAGAGTTTATAACCGCTTAATAAATAAGCATGTTGTGTCGGGTTTTAAAAGCGCATAGGCTCGGGCTCATTCTATCAGTGCCTAATATACATGTTCGCATTAGGAAACCGGGCCTTGTGGTTGGACAATGCTTGTGTATGTCAACCGGGAAAGCCGGTGTGGCCGCCCTTCACATCACGGAAGTTCGATACTTAGTTTCTTAGTACATTAATGGTAGATTATAGGCGTTTGCGTCGTGACATCGCGGGACGACACTGGCGATTAACAAAAGAAAGATTGGCATCTCTAGGCCTCTGAAAACTGGTATCGTCTGGAATACGGACTAAACGGGAGTTTGTTGTTATGGTATAGGGGATGCACCAACTCTCCGCTTTTCAAATCCTCTGAATTCGTTGCGTTCAGTACGGCGCTAATCGGACCATAGCTGTTGACAGCAGACAGCCTAAATTGAAAATAATGTCACATACGAGTCCTGATGAATACGTCCGTCCCACTAAGTCTTTGACTAACAGGGTTTGACTAGCAACGCAGAACGTACTCTGGATAGTGTGACACTGTAGTCTCTGACAAAAGGTCAGTTTTAGCACAAAACAATCTTTGAAAGCCGAAAATAAACATGAATACCAACCGGGTGAACTGATCGAATTTCCGACACAACGAAAATTTGATTGCTGGGCGAAACTTGTAACTTTCGTATATGGTATGCTGCAAGTTCGAACAAAAAAAATCAGCATTTGTTTTAGCCTATAACCTATCAAAATTTAGCCGAAAACAACTTGCGATTCTATAGTATTTGCGTTTTGGAGAATGGTCGAAAGGATTGCCATTAAGCGCCGCTATCTGTAACCCCCGGCATTGCCTGTATGCCAAAAAGTCATTTAGATTGACCAACTCGGGCACATGGAACCCAGTGACCGAAAGAACGCCTTCGTACGGCGTAAACGGTCTATAACTTTGGATATCACGGCGGGTCATTTTAGGCCTATTTTAGTGGCGAGCACTGACCTCTAGTTTACATGTAAGTCCTGAATCTGAAACAGCAGTCACGCGCTGAATCCAAGCTTATCTGAACGAGAGGAGCACTGTACTGGTCTAACTTTTTGGGTTACCGGACAATATACAAATTTGCAAATTTTGTTATTTTTCTATACTAGAGGAAGACCTAATTCTGCAGTTAAGTTTCTCAGAATAATAACTTACCGGTATAAATACGGCAACCCAAACTTTGCAGTTATGTTAATTGCGAAACCGCACGTCACTGCACCCGCCCGCCGGCCGGCACTGGGCGGCGCACCATAGGGCGTTGGGTGGGAGCTATAGCCCCCCCCACTTTTTTGAGTGCTACGCCGCACATGGTCTATAGGCGGTGCACCACAAGGGGGCTGAGGGGCTTTAGCCCCCCCCCACACACACTTGAGTCTTCGCCGCCCATGTGGTTATCTCTTTCTAGCTGATACTTGGATCGCGCGCCACCCGGAGGTAAAGATACCGACCCAAACTTCGCAGTTATGTACTGTCATTTACTAGTAATTGCGAAATCGCGCGCACACTCTATAAGGATACCGTCATAGAACAAAAACTTTTCAGTGTCAGATGTAGAGGGGGCCATGCCCCGCCCCGCCCTAACTGAATTCTCCGCCAGATTCCATTAGGCAGTTCGGCTTCCCGAATGCCTGACGGGCCAAATCCTAGCTAATATATACACTAATATTCCTCAACATGAAGGCATAGAAGCCTCTACCAAGTTTCTTAGTCAACGTAATAATCCTAATGTACCTACATCTTTTATTCGCTGTCTTCTTGAACATGGGCACTAGGGTTGCTCCTACTTTTGCCAACCTTTTGTGGGAAATCTTGAAAACAACTTCATCAAATCCTGCTTTGAAAAACCTCTTCTCTGGCTAAGGTACATTGATAACATTTTTATGATCTGGACCCATGGCCCACAAAAATTACATTTATTTTTAGAAAATATTAACAAATTTCACCCTACTATAAAGTTCACTCATGACATTTCTCAAAATAAAGTCTCATTTTTAGATGTAACTGTCATCCTTAATAATGATAAACTAGAAGCTGACTTATTCTGTAAAGATACTGACAAACACCAATATCTGTCATATCACTCGTGTCATCCCTTTCATTGCAAGAAAAACCTTCCATATAGCCTTGCCCTAAGAATTCGACGCATTTGTTCAGAAGAAACGTCCTTTAATAATCGTTTAAAAGAACTCAAGCACTATCTAGTTCAACGTCATTTCCCCTTACAGTTATACACAAACAGTTTGACAAAGTCCGTTCAACCACAAGAAACGAATCTTTAAGAACTAAAACAAAAGGCAAAGAATACTACTAATAGAGTACCATTCAAAACTATGTTCAATCCATGTTTAAACGGAATAAGCCACGTCTTCAGAAAACATCTTTCCACGCTGCATATTTCCCCTCAAATGAAAAACCTATTTCCTCATCCACCTATAATTTCTTGGAGAAAATGTAAAAATCAAAAAAAAAATATTTAGTTAAAGCTAATATCGACAATATACACCAAACTGACAAACCTGTTGGCAACACACAATGTAAACAATGTAACAAAACTAGGAGTAAAATGTGTAACTTTATCAGCGATAGCACTTTTTTCCAGTCTTCCCAAACCAACGAAAACTTTGAAATAAAACATTATTCTGATTGCACCACCAACAATATTATTTACCTTATAACATGTAAAAATTGTTCTATCCAATACGTAGGACAAACTAAACATAATCTACAAACTCGGTTTCGAAATCATAGATTTAACATAATACATAAAAACATTTCTGATACTATAGGTAATCATTTCAATTCCAAAAACCATAATCTTCAAGATCTTTCTGTACAAATAATAGAAAAACTTCAACACCCCAGTACCCCTCATAGACTCAAAAGAGAACAATTTTGGATAGACAAGCTCAATACACTAGAACCTCATGGATTAAACATAAAACTTTCTTAAATTATATCATTTAATTATCTCCGCAACAATGTATCATATTCATTACGCCATATCTTAAATGTCAATTGTTATAAAGTGTTTGATTTTACTTTATTTCTGTTTCTGTTGACAAAGGACGTTATTATATCCGAAAATTTCAGTTGATCCATTCTTGTTGTTTTATTTACTATGAAACTTGACAAGTTCACTCAAATAATCATATTCACGTTAGTAAAAAATTGCACTGCACTAAATCAAATTACATGCTAATAAGATGAACTAAATTTTAGCCACTGAACTTTTTTTTTCAAATATTGGCGATCTTATTCACCAAACAATAATTGATTAGCCATTCGCATATTCCTCCAATTCTTTGACACAAGTCACGAGTTACGCTAAAGGAGAAAATGTTGGGACCAAGCGACCAAAAATTATAAAAATTCTTTACACTGAAAAATTCACCTGATTGCCCAAATATTGATTATTGAATTCCAAAGCACGCATACTAGATCTTGAGATTAAGCAAGATATCAAGTTCGTGCACAACAGCTCTAGGCATTTTCCGTGAGAGGGTGCCACTGCACACTGAAGTCTTGAAAACCACGAGCTTCTCGGCTATGCTCCGACACTTTTCTCCCTGAAAGATTCTTGCTGTGAATCGCACATTGGGTGGTACGTTCCCCAATCACTCTTTAGGCTCATCAAGTTTGGTAAGTTCAAAACGCTGACTGCCTTACTTCACAATACGCCTTACTTATGTTACCTGGCGCATGCACCTCTGGCCTCTCACTCTCAGCCTCTGACTCTGAGACTCCGTTATCACGCATTTCACTTGTGACTGTCTGAGTAGTGGAGTGGCCTCAGTTGGTCTAATGGGCACGAGTGCGGTCGCAGCCCACCACCAAATAACTTATTTTAGGTTCCACAGGCGTCTCATTTAGCCGCTCGTATGACACTATAACCAGGGGCGGATCAAGGATTTTGATTTGGGGGGGGGCATGGCAGAGTATCAGCCAGGATTTTTCCCCTTCAGACATTCGCACCCCCCATCTGACAAATGTAAACTGGGAGAATTTTAGGGGGGCCATGGCCCCCTTGGCCCCCCTCTAAATCCACCACTGATTACAAAAACTATAACAAGTATTAGTAGGCTCGCGCCAGCGGCTCAGGTGATGGGACTGAGCCAGGCCACAAGCCAGATGCTGGGCAACTGACGTAGTCCAACTGCCAAGGTGCAAAAGTTTTCCTGGAAAAAATATTTAGAAGTCACATGGAATTCTCCTATTGATTTCCAAAAATTACATTCCAATGAATAAAAATAATAAATAAAAAGTTCTTAAGCTCAACCAAGTTGTAACACTGCAGACTATGTGTATAAATGTTTGAACAATAAATACCGGGACATTTTTTATGCATACAACATGTTTATTTAATGTGATCAGTTTAGTACATTTCATTAACTGTAAGAGGAATTTTGAGTCTTGCCGCAATCAACACTATTTTGTTTGGAAACATGGTTTTAACAATGTACTAGTAATTCATATAAGAGCAGCTTGTCAGTGATTTACAAGAAGCTCCTTAGTTGTGTTTTTATTGTAATTTTGTTGAGCTTATTTAGTATTTTTTGTCTGATTTCGTGTATATTTGAATGATGTAATTTTGATATTTTTGACTGTTACAGGTACAAGTTGCTGATCTAAATATGTATTTTTCAAGTGGTGTGTCTCTCCAGCTGTGGTGTACTGTGTTTATTGCCATAATATTCTGCAATGTGTCTTTGCAGCAAAGTAGGTTTATGGAGATTGGATGTTGTCATTAGTAGCACTAATTAAAGGAGAAAATTGTTACCAGAATATTAAGCACAAAAAACGCCTCTAAAGCTGAAGGTAAAATCATGTAAAATCATGATTGTGTATCATTGTGTAGGACCTTACTCTCGAGTTCCAAATAGCCATATATATACAATTATTTATTTCAGACTCCTTTTCCGGTCTATAGGAAGCTTATTTGGGTCTCGACATTTATTAATTATAGATGGTTTTACCACTCCTCCACAGTTATTTGGTCAAGATGAAATTCGGAGTTGGCTGTTTCTTACTCAGTTCTTGAATGCAATTTTGTTACTCAAAATTTTTTTGCCCGGGTTCACTCTGGTTGCCTAAGTGAGAACTCACAGTGCTAACCACTAGACCTCGAGACACTTCTAACAAATTAACAATTTGTAAAGATTATATACGATTCCACGGTCCACACAGAAATCACTTGTAATAACATGCACATGAAAAAGATTTTATTCGTTAAGTATACAACTGTACATTTCAAAGCTTAACTAATCGAACTCCCAAGTATGTATTCTCATTAGTAGCAACAAATGCATCATATGTATACCTCGTTGTCCAATGAAAAGTTGTGCGTTATAAGACTTGTCAGCTGAGTCATGCACGAGCCACGCCAGTTTGCTTCCGTCGCAAACTTTTTACATTTTACGCAAATGTGTTATCAATATTATTATTATTCCAGTCTATACTATTTTTAAAGTACCACAAATTTGCCATACCGTATATACCATTGATTCCATTCTATACTATTATTAATTTTTTTCGCAAATTTCCGGTCTATACTATCATTCTACTCTTCTAGTGGCAAAAATGTCGTGTCTATACTATTATTCCAGTCTCTACTGTTATAACAAATCGTGAAAATTTCTGGTCAATACTATTATTGCTCTCTACAACTATTGAGAACTCGAGAATATCGACAAGTGTATCTATTTAACCAAATATCTGACTGAACTTCGGGAGCAAGTTTTCGGCTGTACAGAATTTGTTAAATGCACGACACTTTTCATTGTTCACAGTCTTTATTCCATTACGTTCATACTTTCGGAACAAAACTCTACTTTCAACTGAACATAGATACAGTAACTGACCTAGCGACATAATTAAAAGACACACGATATTTCGAAACATACTTGTTTCATTTATCTTCACTTGAGAATGAAACAAGTATGTTTCGAAATATCGTGTGTCTTTTAATTATGTCGCTAGGTCAGTTAGTGTATCTATGTTCAGTTTAGAGTAGAGTTTTGTTCCGAAAGTACGAACGTAACGGAATAAAGACTGTGAACAATGAAAAGTGTCATGCATTTAATAAATTCTGTAAAACCAAATATCTACAAAACTGCAGAGTTTACCACTATGTTAAAAGTACTATATATTTATATAATACATATGTATGTATGTCTGAATATCTGAACGAAGAAATCCTTTAGAATATGAGTTTAGACTTTTTATCAATCTGTTATGAATTAAGTCGCGTCACCATGTACATTTTGTAAAATTTTGCAAAGAACTGTAAGTTGATAGCATGATGATGGTATCACGAACATAACCATATTTCGTTTGATATAAATGTTCAACATGAAATCCCAAAAGTACTATTACTGTCTGTTTTCTTCAAGTTTAATATCATTTTGCTTTTTCTCACATGAACTGGAACGACTGGTTAATAATTCTGAGTGACATGATTTTTTGATATTACATGAGCGAATCACTGTAGTGCAAAGTAGAAATCCAAACGTCTTACATTTTATCATCTGAAAAACACTAATACTAACAACCAAACAATGCCAAGGATTTCCGTGAAGGTGACAAGGTTATGATTGACAAACCGTTTGTCGCAACTATAATTCCGAAATCCAGAAAGCTGACAAACCACTCGTAAACATTTTTTAAAAAGTTGTCAGACAGCAATTACTCTATCAGTATTATAACCTTTGCTTCGAACAATCTGGCACACTTCAATACAACATCCAAATGAAACAGCAGAAATTGGTCCCACTTCTTTCTTAGTCAACTTAAAGGTAAATTTTGGGTTTGTTATGAATTCTAATAATTATTTATTAGTGTTTATGACCAGGCTTAGAAGCTTGAATTATCTCTGTGTGTTGGTTGTGCATCAACTCATTGAGCATCATCTTAAGTACTAATAAGTAACAACCACTTGTCTTCCTGGAGGAACTCGTTGAAATCAGACGGTTGAAGTGGCAAATGCTCTAAAACGAACCGTTAATTTCACCTTCTGATGTAATACAGGCTGATGTCTGCTTTAAGGTTTGAGATATGCAGGATTATCATCATTGTCTATGTTGCATTTCAGCTCCAAGAACAAGTGGTAGCACTCCATTATCGACTGATAGTAAGTGACCTAGATTCAAGTGACCTAGATTCAAGTGACCTAAATTCACAAGAGTGGCAAAAACACTACAAATTCTTAAGTCCTGAAAATGCTAGCATTTCAGCAGAAAGACGTGATGTCAACAGAGGGTCATATTCGCAGCATTTTTCACATGACTGAGAAAGTGAGAATTAATATTGAAGCAGTCATCCTGTGCAGTAACCTGAACAGTCAGACAGTCAGCTCCCCCATGCATGTGTGTCCTTTGAAGATGCCAGTCTTGTTACAAAGCTGCTAACGAATACTGTTTAGTTTTTGGGGTAACTGAAACTGCTGGCAAAGCATTAGCACAAAAATTCTTGTGAAAACATTTAGTGTTTAAGCCAGCAAGTGAACAGAGTTATTGTTACATCCAAAATGTCTGCGTGACTTGTCAGTCATTCACAGTTCCAGAGTCATCCTTCCTCATTACTCCTGGGTGTTTTTTTGTCAGCTGTGTTCTTTTTTCATGAACACAGTTCTTTTTGCATGAACACAGTTCTTTTCTCATGAACACAGTTCTTTTTTCAAAAGCCAAAGTCTCCACTGATGTTTTATTTCACTCTTGAACACGAAGTACGACATAAATAGAGCACCCTGGGATTATACCTAAATTGACCTCAAGCTAAAAATTTGTTGTTTTCACACTTGGCTATGATTTTCAAGTTTTCCAGTTTAAGCCCCTTGGGCATTAACTCAGAAGAGTCTAGTATCCATGTTTTTCCAAGAGTAAAGCAGCATAAAATGATTGAGTTCTCCATCTTTCTTGGCAATTTTCAACCAGGTATATTCTTTTCCATTGCCTCCTTCATTTTCTTCCTTAACTTTTCCGTTGATGTTTTCTCATTTTCAGGACCATCCACTCATGATATGTCAGTTTGTTCACCCAATCAATTTGAATGTGAGCGTCTCAAGATATGTATCCCCGCCTCATTCACATGTGATGGTCACGAAGACTGTACAGATGGCTCAGATGAGAAGGATTGTCCAGGTTAGTCAGTGCTTCGCTATTTCGGAGAAAACAATGTTCTAAGCAATACCTGTGACTGTGTTCTCACTACATCAATACCTGTGACTGTGTTCTCACTGCATCAATACCTGTGACTGTGTTCTCACTGCATCAATACCTGTGACTGTGTTCTCACTGCATCAATACCTGTGACTGTGTTCTCACTGCATCAATACCTGTGACTGTGTTCTCACTGCATCAATACCTGTGACTGTGTTCTCACTGCATCAATACCTGTGACTGTGTTCTCNTCACTACATCAATACCTGTGACTGTGTTCTCACTACATCAATACCTGTGACTGTGTTCTCACTACATCAATACCTGTGACTGTGTTCTCACTACATCAATACCTGTGACTGTGTTCTCACTACATCAATACCTGTGACTGTGTTCTCACTACATTTTTGACATGGAGCTAAGTGGGTGTCAAATTTACAAAATCTTGCTTTGTGTGAAAAGTCTATATTACCTTTTTTGGTATACATTTTATTCATTAGGGACAATATTTGAAGTCAAAGTGCTTTTGAATACATTTTATGTCAGTGGACACTAGCAACTACAATTATATGTCATTATATGACACATTTTGCTGAGAAGGAGAATTCTGGTACATTTGGAGTTCAAACTGGGGTGTACATGTCGTGAACACATCCACTACCACAAGAAACTGTAGGAACACTGCATTTATCCACCTTCACTCTTATCAGGCTTCTATTGTGAGTCAGCATGCGTGAATAATTGGCTGATAAGCCACTTCTAGAACTACTTTTGGCTGAATGGATGACCAGGCCATAAAATGATAATTAGCCAAGACCAGTTACTCATGCAACAAAGAAAAATGTAATAGCATCACCTAGCCTTGGTGGAAAGCTGTATATTGGCTCTAATAAACGCTTAGAAAAATTCATTTCACAGGGAGGGGACGCTCATTGTAGCCTACGGCAGATGAAACCCGGTTTCCCAAATGGGTAAAATCGGAAGCTAGGATTCATCAAATTTACGCTCTGTGACAGTCTTTCTACAAAATTGTGGTGCATTGCTATCAATTTCCGTTGTTAAATTACGATAATTTTTCAAAAAATTGTGCTCATCACAGGGCGAAAACTTGCCGACTGATCGCGTCGCTCAATCACGATTGTCAATAGGAAAACTTTAACTCTCGAATAAAAATATAGTTTCGACTCAACAAATTACCTGAAATCTTCCTTATGTTTTACAAATTTTAAAGTTCATGTGGAGTCCAGATTAATTGCGATTAAGTCCAAATCTGCGCTATATCGTACCACACAACACGAGAAAAATCTCTGGATGAACACACATGTTGTTGTCACGTGAAGTTTGTTTTGAAGTTCGTCTGAGTATGAGAGTGAGTAAGCGTGTGTGTGCAGGTCATTGACGACAGACTTTTTTGTGACAAAAGGCGGAGGATTATGCAAGAAAATGGCGTTTACTAGATTGTTTTTCACTTAAACAGCTGCAACGTGCAAGGTGAGTGCTGGTTAACTCACAGATTTTGTGTGCACAAGCCGACGGTCGTTAGCTCTACCGTGGAGTATTACTATTAATAGTCCAAGGCTCGATCTGCATGTTGGGGACGAGAACTACCCGGGCTGTGTGAAATTTCTGGGTCTAACGGAGACACTGACGCAGTGGTCAGCCAGCTCGCTGTTTTTAGACTATAGTCAAAATCCAAATTCGTTTTATCGTGTCCCTGTCAATAATAACGGCATGCTAAAGTTTCTTAATTTTCGTACTTCAAGAACATAACAATCACGTGTTTTGTACACATACGCGCACGCCGCAGATCACATCTCGGAAATTGCCGATTTGTCGGATGACAATGAATGAGCAGAATGAAATTAAACAACGTCGTTTTACAGCTTGTAAGATTCATAATAAACGTATTTTGAATATTGCAATGCATGTGTTCCAAAATCTAAATAACTTGGGTCCTATATTTTTGTATTTGTGCGCGCCGAATGAAAGTATATCGTGAGTGTTGCTGTGTTGCAAACTCTCTTATCCTGGGCCGATTTGAAAACTTCAAAGTTGTAATAATATTTGTTTTCGCTCCTCTTTTTAAAAATTACAGTAAAAACTACGTAAAACTCTCTCAATAAAACGTACAGTCTTCCAGCTAGATTGTAATCAGCTGATCATATCCGCATGAGCGAAGCCAATTATCGTCGCTCGTGACTCGATGAATAGAGCAGCTTGGCGGCATCCCTTTGATCGTGAGCGAGCACGACTCTGCCAAGGTGGATAAATACGGTCTAGTTCAATTTTCCAAACCACACCGTTTACCTTGACAAGCTGGGTTAGGACCAATCTTATTTAGTGGGACTGTTTATAGCATGAAAAGATACAACAGAGCAATACAATTTTTTACATAAAATTGCTTTATTTTAGAAGTAGTATAGGTCAACTTGTGGTACATTGACACACATGGACTGATGCATTGTCTATTACATATTTATGGTATGACGAAAGTCATTCGAAAAAGAATAACTATGCAGGTTTCCTTTTATTATGCGCCCACATAACTGGTGCATATTGCCGTCATCTCTGAGCATCTGGCATCTTCTGCTGTATCTCCTGAACTTCTTGCCGGATCTTAATGAGATTTGGTACATGTGTTCATTGTGAAAATTGGTAGATGTGTTTTTAACGAGAAGACAGCAGCTGATGTTGATTTTTGGATGGGGTCGACTACCTTGGTGCTTCTTAATAGCAATTTTTGTTGTTTTTTTATGTCTACAGCTATATCTTCTCAACAGGTAACATGAGCTTCATGAAATTTGACAGATGTGTTCCTATGGAGCTGAAAACAGATGGTGTTGAGTTTCAGACTAATCTGATTACCGATGTGCCCCCTAGTGGCAATTTGAGTTCATTTATATTTGCCTCTGTTTTTGGGTTTTTTCGAGTCCATTTGTTGGTGTCCAACCTGTAATCTGCCAAACCACTCAAAGGATCATTTTAATAACTTAGCATATGTGTTCATGATGAGAAGGCAATGGCGGACATTGATTTATGGATGAGTCTGAGTACTGTGATTTCCCCTCGTGGCAATTTTATATGCATGCGCGTATGTATCTCCTTAGTGGAAGTACCACGTATGTATCTCCTTAGTAGAAGTACCACGTATGTATCTCCTTAGTAGAAGTACCACGTATGTATCTCCTTAGTGGAAGTACGGCATGTTATCCAATAAATGAGCCAGTGGCTGCCCACAACTTTTGTACAATTCTGAATACCTCTGTATCTGTAGTGTTCTTGACATTTTTATGGCACTGTCCATCTGGGGATGGATTCGACATATTCTGCGTCACCTAGTGGAAATCTTTATTATATTACTTTGAGTCGTCTGCCTCTGTATGAGCTAAACCCTCAGAGAATTGTTGACAGGCAGGACCGACATAGATTTTCAGATGGTCCAAATGCTGTGGTGCCCCCTAGTAACATTTTTTTACATCTGCGGCTTTATCTCCTAAATGCCCTTGCAAGATCTTTTGGAAGTTTGACAAGCATATTCGTATGAACTTGGCAACAGATGGATAGACCCGACAACTGTTACACCTCCTACTGACGATTTGGCTTTTCACGTTCACATCTGTAATCTTCGGAGTTCTTTAATAGATTTTCATGAAATTTTCTATCCAGAATACGTCGACACTTTCCCATTTTCAGAATCGTCCGACATATATTGCTCCATATGATTGTCATTTTTATGATACTTATGAACACCCCTAGAAGCTTTTCATTTGCGGTCCAGTTGCACATTTCAACGCTCCACTTTGCTCTTGCTTATAGTAATTTTTTTATAGATAGTGACAGCGAGAGTGCTGACAAGGATGATGATGATGATGACGATCTTCATGACTCATTTGATGGTGATGGCAAGCTAGACTTCTCCATTCCAAAGATTGTTGGTACCAGCATTGGAGTGTTGTGTGCAATCGTGTTGTTGGTGATGTATATTGTATTCCGGGTCAGAAGGTCGCGGATGAACCGTCAACTGAGGAAGAGTGAGCAAGATAGTAAGTGAAATCCTGAAGTTGGTTGATGAATAAGAAATTTGGTGCATTCAAACAAGGAGCCACATTGTGCAGTTAATGTTAAAATTAGACTATGAGATACGAGATCACCATCAGAGTGTCCAAATATGGTCACACTCAAAAATGACTACTTAACCTGGCTACTGCTCACAGGTCCATGGTTATGGAAGTTTTGTGGTTTTTGGATCAGTCTGAACAGGAGAAATTCACTTGTGAATGGGAAAAGTAAAGTTTCAAATTGATACTATGTACAAAATTGTGCGGCAACATAAGCCTTAACTTTTGCTTATGACGGAGTGTGTGGTACAAGACAGTATTAATAGTGGTTTTGTGTCGTTATTGATGTTTTAGTGAAGTTTTGTTGTCTACTATGGACACAAACACAGGCACGCACGCACGCACGCACGCACACACACACACACAGATATATTTCAGTGAACAAAACCGTTGGAAAGGTGTCTCAAATATGCCTCCTTTTTCAACCACCCTTATCTGTTAAGTAATTGTTCTGAAGTATGACAGTGAGTACTGCAACTAGTAGAGAGATCTTTTGCAATTGTATGAAAATGATCTGTACAGGCAGTCACCTTTTCTGGATTATTTTTAAAGTTTTTCTTGGAAATCAACGTTTTGCCATGATGGCATATACTTCACTGTGGTGCAAGGTACAATTGCTTCTCTATACTGATAAATATTAAGAGCTGAATTCTACTAAATTAAACTCGGGTTTTTGGCAGTATCAAGTTAAAAATGAAAAAAGAAATTTGATTTGAATATCTCTTTTGAAATCTCTATGTTTTAATTTTGGTCTAAGTCTGATGTAGTGTAATATAGTGTAATGTAGTGTAATGTTGTGTTATGTACTGTATTATAGTGTAATGTGTTATGTAGTGTAATGTTGTGTTATGTAGTGTAATGTTGTGTTATGTAGTGTAATGTAGTGTTATGTAGTGAAATTGACGGGAGCAGAATTCTCCATCCATTCAGTCACTTTCTAAATCTCAATTTTAATATTTTAATCATGAAAATAAATACACAGTAGAAATATTTTGTCTAGAGTGAGCAGCGATGTTGCACTCATACATTTGGCCAGTGGCAAGGAACAGCCAGTCATCCAACAGAGCATATCATGCATCAGCCATTCTCAAAACGTCAGTGTATCACAGTCCAATAAAGTATTGTGAATTCTGTTTTATTCGTCATTCACACGCCTGTTAAGTAGTCAGTAGATTTGTTGAAGCTTAGAACCCCTTTGTCCTTCACACGCCTGTTAAATAGTCAATAGTTTTGTTGAAGCTTAGAACCCCTTTGTCCTTCCAATGGTTTAGTGCTGGAACAAATCAAGTATTTCAGATTTTGAGTCAGTTTCTATCAAATGTTTTGTTTTAGTGTTAAATGAAACTTGTGCCGCTAATCTTGCCCGCCGTGCTGCCAAAGCAAATGCTGAGAATCAGTCGCATAGCCTTGAAATGTCACATGGGGTCAACACATCTCCAGCGACATATCCCCTCATTTCTGGCCCACCTACAACTCAGAGTGAAGGGCAACCAACAGAGGTCCCTGAGTCTCAGCCTCCAACTTACTATGAAGCTACACATCCTTAAAAAGGTACGTTACAAGTTGAACTTTGAACTTTGCAATGTGGCTTATCATAGAAAGTATCATCAAATGTTCTCAGCTCTGTACTGCGAAGTTAGTTATGGCTTGGAAATTACAAGTTAAAAATTTTAAGATAGCTTCTTTTATCACTTATGTAGACTAGTCGTTTTAGGTAAAGAAGCATCCAACCTAAATGGGAGATAAACTGACCTGCTCCTCTCACACCGCCTGCTTGTCATGTGTGCCTGGCCTACTGCCCTCTGAATTGTTTTACTTCCTTTTGGTAATTTTATACTCCAAAGTAATTGTCTGGATAGTCTTGTGTTGACACACTGCTGTAAGAAGCACCCTATGCAGTAGCTTCACCATCAGTCTAATGTCTTCACTTTTTTGTCAGTTAATTCTGTAAACTGGTCACTTTGTTCTTAGCATTGTATCTATAATCCTTGATCTACTAATTGCATGCTCATTGACGTCAGCTTGATATCAAAAATGTTGAAAGTAAGTATATTTATTAAATCAATTTCACACTCCGTTATAGTTATTATTTAAATCTAATCAAAATACAATCATTAAGTTTGCAAACTGTGTGGTACCTTTGTCACGTGATCTCTCTTACTACCTCACTAGAAGCTAACAATGCGTTCTTCATTTATGTCAATGTGACACATCTTCATTCATGTTTGTCACATATCAGTGCCTTTGTGACACTTTGTTTGCATTTTGCAGAATTTGGCTGTTGGTTGAAGCTGCCATAGTGTTGATGATAGACTTGTGGTGAAAGGCTGGATTATGTACAGTAACTCTGAAGTGCATATAAATACTATCATAGGAGAGAGACAGATGAACAGCTTTGTTGGAGGGGGTGTGTGTGTGTGTGTGCGTGTGCTTGCGTGCGTGCGAGCGTGCATGTTTTTTCAACACGCACAATGTCTATTCCTACTATTCAGTGTGATGTGAACTAGTACAGAGAATGGTTCATTCCTGAAGTCAAAAGAACAAAATGATTTCTTCACTGAACCATGTCTCCTTGTTATATTTGGCAGTATTTTCTGTATTCAAAGGCCAGAAATCAGTTTATGATATTTTTGTAATCTGCTTATATGTACTGTTGTTCTCCTATAAGTCACTGAAGGTACTGTGATTTTGATGTCATTAAGTCAGCTTGGGTGAACATTTCAGTTGCTAAATTGCATTGTACTGTTATGTGATAAAATGACTTGACATCTCATTGTTGATTACTTTGCATGTTAATTGCTTTAGGAAGGTTATAAATATGTAATATGCATAATATCAGGGCCATAGCAATGCCTTTTAAACTGTAACAATATACATAGCCAAGTTGTCGTAATACCAGCTGGTACTCCTATTTATTGTCTTGGTGTTGGTAAGCTTTTTAAAAACAATAAAACTCGTAAGTCAGATGTGAATAATTTCCATACACGCTTAACTGGGACAAAGTTCCCTGGTGTGGTTGGTGTAGTTGTGCTCTGGCTTCTTCAGGCAAGTGGGATTTTGCCTAAATCTGATGAAATTATGTGGTCCGGTTGGATTCTACTTTTACTTGTATTACTGTAATATGATAGTCTACCATTAATTGATGATTTAAATCATTGTTGATACATATTCTGTTATTTAATTTTCAACATATTTACCACCTGTCGGTTAGTGTTGAGAGATATCCAATGGATTTGAACAGTATTACAAGTTGGTCTTTTAATCTCTATTTTAGTGAGTGTAGTGTTACTTTCAGCCATTTTACATAAACTAAGCACAATCTGATGTTATTAGTCCCAGTAATAGTTATGTTATTTTAAAAAATTGTTTTTTGTGTATTCCTTGTTGGGCTCCTGTTATTTATCTGTAAAGTGCTAAGTGTAATAATGTTATCAATATTTGTTCTAGTTCTGTTTCATGTGAAGTGACTAAGACTTAAGTCAGAAATTTGGTCTTAGACTCCACAGGACTACTTCTGACAAATAATTTAATTACACTTGACCGTATGTACTAAGCCTCTGACATTATACAGATAACTGTTATTTACAAACGATAATTTGTGCATATTTCTAGACTGTGATGCTCATAATTACTTGGTTTAACCTTTATTCACCAATTGTGAAGTGGGACTGCGTGTCCAAATGTCTGTCTAAGTCGTATGTCATTTTTCATGTAAGAGAACCCTCATGTCAGTTCGTTATTTTCTATACACAAAATGTTCTGGTGTGGCCTTTGCTAGACTGTGTACGTTCTAGTCATCACTAGTAATCTTAGTTTTGCTCTTGAACTTGACAAGTCGAGTTATACAGACAGGTAGAGATCATTATATTTCAGAAGCCCAGTTGAACATGAACTGGATGGTGGATTTTAAATGTGACTTTCAGCATCATGAAAATGTTGATCGTTTTTTCTTTTTGATTGCATGTGGATGTGGGAGTGTCCATTCAATAAATATTTTGACTTTATTCTGAATCATTTGTACCAAGTCACATTTGTACATTTTGTTGACTTTCTTCTGAATCATTTGTACCAAGTCACATTTGTACATTTTGTTGACTTTCTTCTGAATCATTTGTACCAAGTCACATTTGTACATTTTGTTGACTTTCTTCTGAATCATTTGTACCAAGTCACATTTGTACATTTTGTTGACTTTCTTCTGAATCATTTGTACCAAGTCACATTTGTACATTTTGTTGACTTTCTTCTGAATCATTTGTACCAAGTCACATTTGTACATTTTGTTGACTTTCTTCTGAATCATTTGTACCAAGTCACATTTGTACATTTTGTTGACTTTCTTCTGAATCATTTGTACCAAGTCACATTTGTACATTTTGTTGACTTTCTTCTGAATCATTTGTACCAAGTCACATTTGTACATTTTGTTGACTTTCTTCTGAATCATTTGTACCAAGTCACATTTGTACATTTTGTTGACTTTCTTCTGAATCATTTGTACCAAGTCACATTTGTACATTTTGTTGACTTTCTTCTGAATCATTTGTACCAAGTCACATTTGTACATTTTGTTGACTTTCTTCTGAATCATTTGTACCAAGTCACATTTGTACATTTTGTTGACTTTCTTCTGAATCATTTGTACCAAGTCACATTTGTACATTTTGTTGACTTTCTTCTGAATCATTTGTACCAAGTCACATTTGTACATTTTGTTGACTTTCTTCTGAATCATTTGTACCAAGTCACATTTGTACATTTTGTTGACTTTCTTCTGAATCATTTGTACCAAGTCACATTTGTACATTTTGTTGACTTTCTTCTGAATCATTTGTACCAAGTCACATTTGTACATTTTGTTGACTTTCTTCTGAATCATTTGTACCAAGTCACATTTGTACATTTTGTTGACTTTCTTCTGAATCATTTGTACCAAGTCACATTTGTACATTTTGTTGACTTTCTTCTGAATCATTTGTACCAAGTCACATTTGTACATTTTGTTGACTTTCTTCTGAATCATTTGTACCAAGTCACATTTGTACATTTTGTTGACTTTCTTCTGAATCATTTGTACCAAGTCACATTTGTACATTTTGTTGA
>NMRA01000173.1:455560-493664 GCA_002633005.1 Phoronis australis | reverse complement strand
CAAGGTGTATTCACTGTTACAAGGTGTATTCACTGTTTCAAGGTGTATTCACTGTTTCATGGTGTATTCACTGTTTCAAGATGTATTCACTGTTTCAAGGTGTATTCACTGTTTCAAGGTGTATTCACTATGTCAAGGTGTATTCACTGTGTCAAGGTGCTAATGTGATGCACTAGGTGTCTATATGGAGAAACACTGTAGACTATGAACCACACACATTGCTTCATAACCATGATTGTATTTCATAGCATAATATTTGTACAGTATTTTTGTAAAAAGATTATTAATGTAGCATGTTACAATAGACAGTGAAGGCGCGACTACAGTCAACTATCTACAATCATTCATTAAACTCTTTCACTGCTACATATATACCTTCATGCTTAATTTACAATAAAACATTACACAGTACAAGCCAAAAGTATTCAAACAAAATGTTCCATAATTCCCTTTCATGACAGTTGGGCAGAAGACCAGTTCATCATAGCAGTAGTCTTCTCTCATGACAGAATAAAGGAAATTATGAAAGTTTGTGAGGTGGCAAAGCCATTCTCCAATTAGAAGTTTGACACTCCAGTTATCCTTTCCAGTATTTTTTTGCAGTTAGCGGCATTAGCCATCCTGGTAGGGGACAGTGTTTTGTCTGATTATTTGTGTCTTGTACAAGAGGAGTTCTAGTGCTTTTACCTCTATTACTTGGGGTCAAGAAGGTCTGGTAGTGTTGAAGTTACGCATGCTATGTGCTGTAACTCTTTCAAACAAACTGACCAGACCACCTCATTATTACTAATGGTAGTGTGTGTGAGTTCATTAACATAAACCATGAGGAAATAAACATGCCGAGACCTGCACGTCTTGAGCTTAAGTGAAGCCAGTGTATTTGTGTTGCCATGGAGATTTAAAAGGGACACAATCATTTTACAACAGAAAAATGCATTTTGGGGTTATCTATGAATGGGACATTTTGAAGTTATTAGCTTGGACTACAGCTTCAAAACAATAAAGTGACCTTATTACAAATCACCAATTCTCGACATTGTTTGCCAGACATTGGTTGATCTCAAGGCTGGCCACTTTTCCAGTTAAATTCGCTTAAAATTCTCTGCCATGCACTGAGTGCGATTTAGCTTAGATAGAACATTTGGCAAGGATGCAAGAGTTTTGGGTTTGATTCATTTTAATTTTGGGAAATGATTTTTTCTCACCAATAGCGTCATTCAACTGATGAAATGTTATAGAAAACAATGTATCAGTACAAATCTACGAGAGCTTAGAACAGGAAGACATCCTAAAACAGTGGCCATTATAATATATGCTAAATACAACTTGAGAGAAATTTCACACACAATGCCATGCTGCACAACCAGAGGTGCACTTTTTTAATTTCAGTAACAATTTGAAGTAAGACTACATGAAATCACGGGGCCAGTATACATCTGCTTGGTGGTAAGACAGTCCTAGGAATGGTGCACATTCCAGGAGAGCAACATATTGCAACTGACGCGTGATCGCAGCTCACATTTAAGTTGGAACGCCCACCTTCACAACTTCGACGATGAGCTTACCTAGAACAATTCAACATTCCACCATCTGAGCATGTGTACAGCCTTAACTCAAACAAGACCAAGTGTTAGCTTTTACTAGTCCTAAGCAGAATGTAATGTCTTGTAACCTCCAGAGGCTTTACGGGTGAAATTATAACAACAGATTTGTACGTCACAAAACAACAGAAAAACACATAACAGCAACAACAGACCAAGCCAATTAACACGTCTTGAATTATGAAGCTAGATGCTGACCACGCAATTGACAACGAGAAGAACAAATACATTGGCAAAATGCCATTACATCTCGAGTACACAATTGAAGCTCCATCCAGTAACTATGCAATTAATGCTGGCACTGCACAACTTCATTCCAATGCCTCTGGAACAAGTTGACCACTTCTACTGTAACCACACCAGTCTCCAAGTTAACTGGCAAACACAGAATTAGACCACACAGTAGACCACACTAACCCATCTCAGTCTCGAAGGCAAAAAGTTAGCAAAGCCATGGCACTTGCTGCCCGACTGCGTCAGTGTTCTGTTACTGGAATTCAATATACACAACCTGGCACCGCATGTCACACAAACACAACAATGTAATGAACAAGCAAAGCATGGTGGTACACTCTGGCTGATTTTCCACTGTCAAAATATCTGATGTAAGAAATTATACTAAGATTCAATATTGTCAAATAGTGTAACGAACCCATCCAAAACTCTTCTAAATAATAATGGAAACCAAAGTTCGTTGTAATCAAATCAACTGGTACATAGAGTTGACTGAATGTTGCTATGTAATAATACAATACAATACAATACAATCAGCGTATTATAAATAAGTAAGCTGAACTAATGAGGTGTTCTTGTGGAAATTCGCCACTACCAAAATTAGTGATAATAAAACTACATAATATGGCTGTTTTTGTCACAAAAGTCATGTTATCTCTTCTAACATTAGCAAGCTTTTAAAGCAGCACCTTCGAAAGGGAACACAACTGGAGCTTAGCAAGATTTCATAACTGTCATCTCATTCACAGGTCCACCAACAGGGTGCAGCACTGTCACACTTGGTCCAGGAAGCTTACAGATTTGGCCATCTTTACGACGAAAGTTTTTGTTAAAATATGCCCTTCTTCTTGTCTTTCTTTTTACCATCAACAGACCTGGAAAGACAATACACACTGTACAAAGCTGAAGACGAACACTGTATTCACAAACTCCTTCAATATTAAGGTGCACGTATGATATATAAATAATTTCTGCAATAGTGACTGTAATGTGCTTATTTGTGCTTTACCAATAGTATGGGTGAAATCAAGTATGCCAGGGGTGTTTTACTGCTTGCACGTCCTTCCTCACTGAGACAGGAGTTAAAGCTCAATCCACATCATAAAGTTGCATGATTGGTAATGTTCACAGCTACACATTTGAACATCCAAAAATGTAATAAACACTTGTCAGATTCATTAATGGTCCAAATCCGCTTTTCATCAGCTAATGTAAACCTTGTAAGCTGCCATTTCCCAACTGCCCCTTAACCACTGAGTCACTTGCCGCCCAGCCTCCACTCAACAATTTTTTCTCAAATAACCAATTTATTATTCATCTTCTGGTCACTTCATCTCATCAAAGTCTCCCTTCACTTCAACTTGCTTTCAAGCACTGCCTTACTTGTCACACAGCGCCCCCTAACCCCAACCACTGCCTCACTTGTCACACAGTGCCCCCTAACACCAACCACTGCCCTATTTGCCTCACAGCCTCCCACCACTTACTCAAGTGATCTGTTCTTCATCTCCTGATCAAATGTCTTCGTCTGCTCTTCAAACGCTGACTTTTCCTTCTCAAATTGTCTCCTCTTCTCCTCCAGCTCTTTCTCCTGTTGCTCCAGGCTCTTTCTCATCTGCTCCGCCCGCCTCTCCAGCTGCAAAACATTGTGCAACACATTGTACTTGATATATCCAGACATCAAGTCTCTTCAAGGCAATTTAAGCCATACAGCTTGTCCAATTCACCTAAACATTACAGACCATTGTTCACACTTAACCAACCCAACACTGGCCAGTCATTTTGTGCTTCTACTCTAGATCTGATTCCCTAGTTTATTGCGGTACCCTTTCTAATCAACAGTTCATTAAATGTCATTTAAAAGCTACTATAACCCTAACCTTTAGTCAAAAATTTTTATTTAAACCACACACAGTAATGATGGTCTGAATGTGTTCCTCACTAAAATTAGAGACCAGCTCAACAAGATGGTTCCACATGGTGAGTCATATTCCATGTGCTGAGCAAGGTTCACACAGTGAGTCATTCTAAATGCTGAGCAAGGTCCACACCGTCAGTCACACTATGTGCTGAGCAAGGTCCAAATGGTGAGTCATTCTATGTGCTGAGCAAGGTCCACACAGTGAGTCATTCTAAATGCTGAGCAAGGTCCACACCGTCAGTCACACTATGTGCTGAGCAAGGTTCACACGGTGAGTCATTGTTGAGCAAGGTTCACACGGTGAGTCATTCTATGTTCAGAGCAATGTTCACACAGTGAGTCATTCTATGTGCTGAGCAAGGCCCACACGGTGAGTCAATCTATGTTCAGAGCAAGGTTCACACAGTGAGTCATTCTATGTGCTGAGCAAGGTACACATGGTGAGTCATTCTATGTGCTAAGCAAGGTCCACACAGTGAGTCATTCTATGTGCTGAGCAAGGTCTACACAATGAGTCATTATACGTGCTGAGCACATTTCAAGCAACAACAAGCTGTCAGTTCTTGGCAAGTCAAGAAACCACTGTTTATTAAAAGAGACATAGAATCAACTGAGATCAGGTTTACAGCAGTCGTAGCCAGTGAGGTCAAAATCAAAAATTTAGTTTCGTTAACTGATTACATGTTTAGTTACCCAGACCCAAGTTCATTGATCTTCACACAAAAAGATTGAGCTTCCACATTTCCAGAATGACAGTAAAAGCAACTTTTTCCACCTATTTTTTCTAAAAAAATGCTTTCCAGTTACTTCAACTTATTTCTTAATTTCCATAAACAGTGAAGACATTTCATGCAATGATCATCCTCTCAAAACTGGAATGTCATCTGGTTCCCATACTCACGTCTGCCTCTGAGTCCTTCAACTTCTGCTTCTTTTCCTTGACCTTCATCTCAAACACTTGCTCCATTTCAGCCTCCATCTTTTTCATTTTAGCCTCGTGCTCTTTTTTCTCTTCTTCCATCTGTGTGATTGGATCTCTGCAAAATATAGAATGGTCAGAAGTCAGATAAAACCTGATTTGATAACAACATATTGAGTGGACAAACAAAGGCTTTGACTGACCTGAAAATTTGTCACCTCTATTCATGAAAATTTAGGTTAATAACCTGCTAAAGCCTGAAAAAGAAAGTACAGAAAATTGCTGTTTCCATATGGCAAAATGAAAACCCAACAATTATCAAGAGCAAAGAAGAAAGCCTTGCCAGAAATTTGATGTTTTCAATTTCCGTTGCCTCTCAACAAGATTCTTCATTAGGTTTTGAAAACTATTGCTCCAGAATAGACGCAGCTTCATTTGAAGCAATAAAATGTCTGAAAGTCGACTTTGAATGAATTGAAGCTTTAATCATTGAACTCCACCGACAGTTTGACATCGATGATAAAGTCATGAAACAAACATGACTTCCATCTGGATAATTAATTTATATTAAAAGCTTATGTCAATCTTGTCAAAAATGCCTAACACGAAGAAATCACGAGATTAACTATCCGTAGACTTCATTTGAACACTCTTGTTTTACCAAGATTCCAGCAAGATTTAATCATGAACCCTCATACTTACTTTGAACCGGAATTCTTTGATTTGGTATCAGCGCCCCCTACAGAAGCCAGTTTGTTATAACGATAGTTCTCATAGTGAACATTGTTCGTCACATCTTTCAGATCTTGCATATGTGTGCGGACAACCATCTTTTTCAGCGCCATAAAATCGTTGTGTTCTAGATTCTCCACTGAAATAACAAAAGACAGTAAACTCAATTTCTAACTGAAATTTCAATGCACCTCAATCCTCACTATTCTTAATATTAAGAATTATTATCATTTCAATATCAAAAGGCATAGTTTAAAAATGTAGATTTGACTAGCAGACTTCCACAATCCTAACAGGTAATAATGACGCACTTCTAAGTATTATCAGTTTTGTACTTTTATGAATTAAGGTAAATTGTCCATAAATTCATTCGTAATTGTAATACTAGGATTTGTGCAAATTTGGAAGCGTTACCATAATCCGTTGGTGACATCACTGTGATAAACACTGATGGAGTAGTAGCTTTAGGAAAATTCCAGATATAAACCTATGTTCAATGACTGGCTTAGGAGTAGTTTGGATGGTATCTGGCCTAACAACAGCAACCTATAATGGTCACCAGGGGGAGTCGGGGGGGGCACAGTAATTGATTCCACCCAAAAATAGACAGGTGCCAGCACATTTCCTATCAAGTCATTCCACAAACCAAAAATTGGTGAGCAACAACAAAAAATCTAATCAACCGTACTGGCATATCTGGGCCATATAACTAGATGCCAAGTTTCATTATAGTCCATTTCACAGTTTTTGAGACGGACAGACAAACACATTTTTTGTCTGTGAATAAAAAAATTGATTGCTTGTTAACTAGTTGTGGATGAAAACATCCATGACCCTACCTTCTACAACACCCCAGGGGTACTGTCGGCCGCGCACTTGTTTGCCCCCCACACTTAGTGTAGCGTTACTACCAACAACTGCGAAAGGTACTCTGTCCTGAAATGAAGTTTTCAGAAATTTAATCAACAACACATCTCGTTTTCTCTCACATTGTGACAAAAAGGAAACTTGTATAAATCTAATATCTGATGCACATCCCAACAGATCAAGTTTACCATAATAACAAACAGGACATTACCATGCAGTGGGCATTATTGGTCATAAAAACATTGACTGCATTAGATTCACTGTGCCGGGTCAATTGGCTAACCGATACTGACTGGTTCTCGATGACAACTTCAAATTTTCATGCCAATCAGATGTCTAATCTGTTGACCCGACTGAACACACAGAGTGAATCAAAAGCAGCCAATGGAGTCTTATTATGATTGCCTGATAATCAATATATTAATTAATTTGACATACCTTTAGTTTCTTTAATACTTTGTTTTCTTCCTCATCATCTATGTCCGGGAATTCATAGATCCTGATTTTGTGTTGAGCTATTTCATTCAAAATCTACAAAAAAAAGAAATAAGTCAAAAAATGACTTCACTTCCCATCCATGCATGACAACACTCCCATCCACGCTTGAGAACACTCCAGTGCTAAATGACAACAGTTAACACAAGAGTACAGTCTATATAAGTTATGTAAATCTACCCACATCACACTCATGTAACAATATCTCAGTAGTGAACAAGCAGCACTAACTGGTAGGAACATTAGCAAACCAAGCAAAACTGCAAAAGGGAGTTTATGACTTAGCGTTCTATCATGGTAAAAAACCTTCAATTTGGGGCAGAAATAATTGATACAAAAATTGACGTTTCTACTCTTCAAAGGCTTTCAAAATTGAACAACTGAAATGAAAAACAAAATAAACAGGCCGGGTGTTCAAAAAGAAAGTCAAGCACTACTTACAGTTTTCTTAAATTCTCTACACTCGTCTGGCGTCATAGTGTCTGCTTTGGCTACCAAAGGAATTATGTTCACTTTATCATGTAACCTTTTCATGAATTCCACATCGAGGGGCTTCAATCTGAAAAACATAAAACCTAGGCTCTTGCTATTTGAATACATGTAGTCACTTTACATAACTTGCAACTTCCAACAACGAGGACAACATTTTGAAGAGTAAATAGAAAACAATTTGTATTTAGTTATTAAGAGATACACCAGGCTGGTGCTTCCTAGATAAGTTCTGTAGTCATGGCAACACTTAATCTTTCATTGTTTTATGATCATTATTGAACATAAAAGCTCAAATGCTCGTCTTCAAATGCCAATGCTTATTTAACTCAAGAATAAAATACATCCAACTGGCACGAGTAATCTGCACAAACAGTTAAGTAGTGAGTGATATGTGGTTTTGGCTCACTCAGGGATCTACTGCTCTAAAGCTTCCAATAGGAAAGTTTAGTTATCACATGTTCATATATGCATATGACATCTTACTCAGTGTCTGTTTTAATTCATAGGTAGTATAACTGGGCAGCCAAAACCGCATTTCAAGTTCAACCCAATTATGCTGCATCACATGTTAGCTTGCCGGTAGTCTCTCATAGTATACATGATCAACAAGCTGGCATACTTACCCATGTCCGGAGGGTGCAATGAAATAGAGACAACAGTGCACCCTGTTGTCAGGCATGGCCCGTCTGTTAACACGGGACTCTCCATTCAAGTACTCCTCACACTTGTTCTCAATGTAGTCTATTACAGGTTGCCAACTGTTGAAAACAATTTAGAGTTTTCAAATTACATGTTCATATCATAGTGTTACCAGCATTCTAATGAATGACCCACACCTCATGCATGATTACACTAAGGAATGTTACTTTTCTTACATCTAACCATCACCTGAGAGTTAATTGTGTACAAAAGTGATAGATAATTTGAGTAATATTAACCAAGCTTTGAATATTACTTGCCAACATTAAAATATGTCAGTGTTGTCTTTCTCCACAATATGCACCAAGTCACCCAACTACTGGGCTTTCCATGTCAAAACAACATCCAACTCATGAATTAAAAATTAATTGTTATAAAACTGGAATCCACTAGTTGCAATCCTTACTCAGGTTAAAAGTGATTTCCAGACATGAGAAGAACTATGAAATCGTTGCTGTTCAAAGACGCAACAAAATCTGTTGAAATTCACAGGTCTTTATTTCATGGTGTTACAGGGAGATTTTATGTAGGATGAATATGTCATTTATTTATCATTTAAGTATGATACAAACACATTACAACTTGGATTAACTATGTACATGAGAATAATATTACATGAGAAGTATTAGTATTAATTAAGTATATAGTGGTTGTTGCGTAATTAATTAAAGGTATTAGTTGTTTACTGAAATTTATTGCCTCCTATGAGTGCATAGGAAATGAATCAACATGTTTGTCTCTAACCATGTGTTTATGCTATGCTAGCAGAGATATGTAACTTTAAATTCACCAGAATTGGTCAACTTTGGGGTTAGCCAGTTGTGACAACAATAGTCTTGTTATTATTGAGCAGAAATTACTTAAAGGTTTGTCTGTCCGTGACCATATTTGGCGAAAGCTTACTAGGTTCATAAGTGGAATCTTATGATGTTGTTCCGGGAGTTGTTTTGGAACTATGAGTACATTTGGAGGAAGTTTGTGGGTTTTATGTTTTGATCTAACTCGCCCACCTTTATTCTGTTCGAGTATAAGTATACCGTTAGCTCCTCAAGAAGGCATATTTCCAACGAGAGGCAACCAGATTGGTATAGAGGTATTAGATATTTCTTGGAGAGAGGCAACCAGCTTGCTAGAGAGATATCGCAGATATTCCTGAAGAGATGCTACTGGTTTGCTGAGAAATATCACAAGTTATAGAAATTCGATGGACTGAAGTTCAATCCGATACATGTAGCAGAAATTCGAGGGACTGAATTTCAAAGGGATACAATGTATCTAGAATTCGATGCACTGAATTCAATGCTAACATATATGTTGTTCGATGGACTGAACGTCATGGTTATTCCAAAGCATTTCATCACGTGAAGACTGCTTGGATGACTGGATCAAATGATCAAGAGAAGAGGAAAATCCTCACAAGTGTAACACTGGATCCAAGGCCGACGCCAGGAATGGGAAAACGTGATCACAGACTGATTAAATTAGCCTTCTTTGTTAATCTTTATGATTATTCATTTAGGGAAATTCAAACATTTAGTCAATATACTCATTATTACATCCAAATCAAATTGTGTTGTTTCAACCGCATACCGGCAAGATATTCACCACGTGACACATGGACTGAAACCTACCAGTTATCAGCACCAAAACGAGAAAGTCTCTGGTTACTTAAGGTTTTGCAAGACCTCATCGACAAGTCTATATATTTAGACAGATATCTACTATAGATATTTTAACTCTGCATAAAAGCGTAAAATTTCTGAAAGTAGAAAGCCAGCTGAAATCCGTTTGTCACTCAATATGCCGTTGTGTTGGCCACGTGACCATGAAATCTCAAAAATGCCGTTACAGTTTTCAAAATTGTGGTTTGTTGTTCTTTTGTGCATTTTCTTTGTTTTTTGTGAAAATTTGATATTTCATAACCCTCATACAAAAGAGGAACACTTTAAAAACAATTCCTAAAAGTGCTTTAGTAAACAGTACATTAAGCCCAGTACCATAAAAGTTTGATAAGAATCCCATTGTCCATCTCTGAGATATGATATTCCGAAACTAGCCAAATTGGACATTTTTCTTAGAGCTTTACTAAACCTTAGCCTGCCCATTATCATCACCAAATGCTGCAGTGTGCCTGGCTCATTAAACTGTTAGACTTACCAGTTACTGTTATCCACTGCATCACCAAATCCTGGGGTGTCCACAATAGTTAACCTGAGCTGCACTCCGCCCTCTTTCAGTAACACCTGGGTAGTCTCAACCTGCCAACACACAGTACTAAAAGTCAATATGGACAGTGAGTCTGCAATGCATTCTATGTACATACGGCAACACTCCATTATTTTATCTTCATCACAGCTTATTCCAATTTGCAGTCCTTGTCTCCATTACATGAAAAACAACTTCAGACAGAAAACTGGTGTTCTGCTTCCACTTGACAATTGTTGAACCAAGGTTTAGGCAAGTAATTATGACACATCATAGTCTAGAAATAATTTCAATTATTAAAACAGGAATTATAGTAGTAACTAGAACTTATGTGGTAACTCTCAGAAACTTCGCATTTCTGCTCAAGTGAAATGAAATTATTTTTCAGAAGCACAACATCAAGTTTCTAAGGTCTGAAGTCACTTTTCACCCGACAAAGTTAAGGTTCGCTGATACCCAGTAGAAAAAGTGCCAAATGTCTTCATTGTTGACTAAAAGTTGTAAATGATGAGTGAGTTTAGTCTACATTTCACATTTTAAGTTGATAGTTTGGCAGCGTATGCATGTTGAATGAACATTGGCTAAGAGCAAAGTAAATTTTCTTAAAAAGTTATTTTTGCTGAGAAATTTAGCAAAATGAAATTTCACCTGTCCCCCGTAACGTGTCACACACTGAAGAATTTTTATTGTATTATGCAATTAACGAACGTATTCAGTGTAGCTGCTACTGACGAGGAACTACATATTGCATAGAGCAGATCTGAAATTACTTGTCTTACATAGATTAAGGAGAATAGCACTTGAGACTATCAACATAGTACGCTAGAGGTCGCCTTGATGACTTCATGATCTTATCGCAGTCACAGATAACACTCGGAACTTGAATGGTACAAATAAGGCTGTCATAGCTCGACATAATACCATACATTTTGTTAATAGGTCTTTTAAATACCACGCTGCTGTCATAAGAATAGTTTTAGCGAGTAAATACAGTTTTGTACATCTCCTCTCAACATGGGACAGTCTCACTTGTATATGTACTGCATGTAGATTGTAGGACTGTTTTGACTTTTCATAGCACTGCTACTGCCTTAGGTTTTTAGTTGTTTATTTTATAGTCTTAAATCTTTAATTCGTAATTTGTCGCTCTAAATAGCACCAATTGCTAATGTTGCCAATTCTTTTTTCACCTGAGATCTTGAATATTCTACCTTGCAAATACCTGTCACAGTATACGACATCGTGTGCACCTTACCTAAAATGTTCCATAACAATCCACCATCAAATAGTTTTAGAGCGTGTAAAGTGATTGCACCCTTTGTTGTATGTATCCTCAAACCTTATTGAGCACTGAACATTACATGAGGCTCTAAACAAGAAAATCAGCAGAAGTGTTAACCAATCAAGAGTTAAAAGTCCTAAAACAGTTGGCAGAAACATGACATAGTTTGTTACATAGCAGCCTACCTGAACTGTTTTCTTTATCCTGTGTGAAGGACCAGGGTAGTCAGGACTGTAAAGGTCACTCAGAAATAATGAGTTGATTAGTGTTGACTTTCCAAGGCCAGATTCACCTGTGAAGGAACAATAACAGTATGAAGTGGTGATAAGTGCTCACACCTACACAGCAAATGATATGCTTCCAGGCATGCTTATCAGCATTATGTAACATAATTAGGCTATTTTAGCCACTATGAAGGCTGAATGTGATGGGGAATCCCAGCTGTACAGATCTCTGTCAAGATTCATCAACAATGTCATTTTGACAATAATCGATGAACAGCAATATTCTATCAAAAATGGCCGACAAGAGGTACTATGGTAGTCTAAGCTGTGCAATAATAAAACTGGTTAACAGTACCCAGCTATAAAACCCTTGTGTCTAGTTTCATGAAAATCTGTTTAAAGAGTTTTTTAAGGAGTTTTGACAATAATCAACTGACAAGCACTATCTCGTTGAAAATCAAATGGCCAACAGGGGTAGCTACAGTAGTGGTATCCATACACACCCACCACGTATCTTTGGGTCAAGATGTCAAGTTCCATCAAAAGTTGGCAAGGCCCTTTGAAAACAACCAACTCTTAACCGGTGCATAAAAACTTAAACTAAATTGAACTTATGGGACCAATCTGCATCAGGGGTTGATAAATAATGATGACCACTTGAGCTATTTGAGATATGGTGATAGAGGTGGTATCCTTCACAATATATTAGTAAACAAACAAAGCATACAGGAGATCAAACTAGCTTTACTATTAAGTGCCTTGTGTCTACAAGCCTCCACCCAGTTCACAGCAAGTTTTCAAGCAGTACACCAAACTAACAGAATTTTGCTAGAAACATGCCTGGTGTGATGCACAGACAATAGGTGTCACTAATATAGCCAGACAAGGACCAGTGAGTCATAGTTCAGCGAGGTTTACAATACACATGTCAAAGATTGAAAATAGTACAACAGAAGTAGGCCCATCTGTTCAAGTAATACACACACTCCATGTGTAATGACTTGACACACCAACTGTTGTGGCATTTTAAAGCCAGAAGTTTTTTGTTAGCACATACCTACTTTTGACAAGAAAATCAATGTTATCTGGGACAATTTAACAACAAAGGTTGTTATAAGAAAATGGATGTTGTCTGGGATAATTTAACAACAGAGGTTGTTATAAGAAAATGGATGTTGTCTGGGATAATTTAACAACAGAGGTGTTGTAAGTTAGTGGCCAAGGCCAGTTTATCATATTTGAGACGGTTTTTCTGAATTTTGCCTTGAGGACACTTAGAGACCTTAAGAACACTATGATATGAATTTCTAAACACTACTTGAACCTCATCAGGACCTACTACTGCTGTTTCACAACCCTGTGTATCCACAGCCATGCAAAGTTCATCCTGATTGTAGTTTCCAATGATATAACAGTTCAAACAGTGATGTATCTGGCCATGATACTTCATGCTACCAAGGCAAATGTTTCTATTTAGAAAAGCTGGTGTGACTAATGAAGTTTAAAATCAATTAGCCAATGACAGTGGCCTTCTCTCATGTTATGTCATAACAGCTGCCCTGAACCATGCAAGAAAGTAAATTGACATTTAGCTATAGCATGTATTAAGTGTGGCCAAAAGACCTCTAGACTTGAGAGAAATGTGTCAGTTGCAGTTACAAGACAAAATAATCAATACTATTAACTTGAAATAAACAGCCAACAACAAAATCTCAGCCTAGAATGATGTCTGACACTTCTAGACATCACTGGAAAACCATCATCAATTATACAACTACACTTGGGAAAATTGCCTTCAGTGAGATTAGCATGATTATTCCAGATCTGAACAATAAACACCATTCAGAGTGTTGGATTGCAACAAGAACAAAGAAACCGACAGGATACTAATGCAGCCATGTTGAAGTGCTGTGTGCGGAGATTATTAATTAATTGAATGAGTGAATTTAAAAACAAAGAGATGAATAAAATAAGAGACAAAGTTAAATTCCAGTCTAAGAAATCAATAGAATTATGTGATGAACAGCTTTCTCCTATGGCTTTTTGTAATTTTACAACAAAATACAAGAGTTGACCCAACCAGCTCTATCCAGCAGCACATAGACCACACACTAAAGGTGGACAGTGGTCAATGCACCTTAGGCCTACTCTAATTCTAAACTCAGATACATGCAGATACGCCAACAGAGCAACACATTTGAATTATAAACAGTTATGCTACTACAATGGATTATAAACAGTTATGCTACTACAATGGATTATAAACAGTTATGCTACTACAATGGATTATAAACAGTTATGCTACTACAATGGATTACAAACAGTTATGCTACTACAATGGATTATAAACAGTTATGCTACTACAATGGATTATAAAAGTTTTAGATGTACATTGAATGATTATCACCTGGTACTGGGAACCACGGGTGAACACAGAAAACCAACCTGATCAGCGCTTTAAAAGCACTTCAGGTAATAGTTTTTGGCCCAGCAGTACAGACATGACGACCTACCAAAACACAAGTCTAATTGAGCATCTGTTTGGATTACAGAAAGTCCCAAGAGCAACTAATTGATCTNGTTATCTGGGATAATTTAACAACAAAGGTTGTTGTAAGAAAATGGATGTTGTCTGGGATAATTTAACAACAGAGGTGTTGTAAGTTAGTGGCCAAGGCCAGTTTATCATATTTGAGACGGTTTTTCTGAATTTTGCCTTGAGGACACTTAGAAACCTTAAGTTCACTATGATATGAATTTATAAACACTACTTGAACCTCATCAGGACCTACTACTGCTGTTTCACAACCCTGTGTATCCACAGCCATGCAAAGTTCATCCTGATTGTAGTTTCCAATGATATAACAGTTCAAACAGTGATGTATCTGGCCATGATACTTCATGCTACTAAGGCAAATGTTTCTATTTAGAAAAGCTGGTGTGACTAATGAAGTTTAAAATCAATTAGCCAATGACAGTGGCCTTCTCTGATGTTATGTCATAACAGCTGCCCTGAACCATGCAAGAAAGTAAATTGACATTTAGCTATAGCATGTATTAAGTGTGGCCAAAAGACCTCTAGACTTGAGAGAAATGTGTCAGTTGCAGTTACAAGACAAAATAATCAATACTATTAACTTGAAATAAACAGCCAACAACAAAATCTCAGCCTAGAATGATGTCTGACACTTCTAGACATCACTGGAAAACCATCATCAATTATACAACTACACTTGGGAAAATTGCCTTCAGTGAGATTAGCATGATTATTCCAGATCTGAACAATAAACACCATTCAGAGTGTTGGATTGCAACAAGAACAAAGAAACCGACAGGATACTAATGCAGCCATGTTGAAGTGCTGTGTGCGGAGATTATTAATTAATTGAATGAGTGAATTTAAAAACAAAGAGATGAATAAAATAAGAGACAAAGTTAAATTCCAGTCTAAGAAATCAATAGAATTATGTGATGAACAGCTTTCTCCTATGGCTTTTTGTAATTTTACAACAAAATACAAGACTTGACCCAACCAGCTCTATCCAGCAGCACATAGACCACACACTAAAGGTGGACAGTGGTCAATGCACCTTAGGCCTACTCTAATTCTAAACTCAGATACATGCAGATACGCCAACAGAGCAACACATTTGAATTATAAACAGTTGGGCTACTACAATGGATTATAAAAGTTTTAGATGTACATTGAATGATTATCACCTGGTACTGGGAACCACAGGTGAACACAGAAAACCAACCTGATCAGCGCTTTAAAAGCACTTCAGGTAATAGTTTTTGGCCCAGCAGTACAGACATGACGACCTACCAAAACACAAGTCTAATTCAGCATCTGTTTGGATTACAGAAAGTCCCAAGAGCAACTAATTGATCTGCTGTCCATTTCATAAAATGACTATTGTCCAAGCAGATAGTAGCCACTGCATAATTATTCAGTATATGATACAATACGCAGAGAAACTTAGTTTGTAAGCAATAGGCAGTGACCCTTGGCTTGTACACAATGGGGCAGAGAACCTTGGTTTGTAAACAATAGGCAGAGAACCTTGATTTGTAAACAATAGGCAGAAAATCTTGGTTTGTAGACATGCAGACCAGAAGTAGCATTTTACAAAATTTTGACCATTTGTTAAAATGTAACTGAGAAATAGCAATATGGCAATTTTTACCTAAATTCAATTTTTTTATCATTAAAATAAAATTCAAATTCAATTAATTGCTTTATAGTACCAAACCACGGTTTTATGCAATCATGCCTGTGTTTGACACAGACGATATTTCTAATCCTCAGGTAACTAAAACGAGACAAAGACGGCTATTAAAAGTTGTCAAAAACAGATCAATTACATTTGATGGAGACATCGAGACAGTGTTTTGGTCAATACAAATGGCAACTTAGTGGCAATGATATCACATGAAGCACTGCATATATATACTACAGGTATATACATTGCAGGTGTTGTTAGTTTAGTGGCAGTCTTTCATTGGACTAAAAGTGATGTCTCTGCAGATGGCTGGATGACACGATGAGCTCTAATACTTAATGTTTTCAATAAAGCAGCAGGACTCTCCAATGGATGTAGTTTATAAAAAAAATATTAAAATATTTCAGGTGTATAGTAGAACCAATGATAATAGTCCTCAACTCCCCCACCTCCTTGATTACAGTTTATATTGTAAGACTGTTACCAACAAACATACAATGAAATACGAGTTGTTTTAACAATGTAGTAAGCTTTTGAAACAACAAGTTTAGCCATTGCTGTTTGTTTGAATTAAAGGAAACTACAACATGATTCCACAATAGACTTCTGCATTGGATATGGCTGGTAGGGCAGAGAGTGCATGAGTCATTCATTAACACAGGTGCAAGTAATTAGCTATAATTGGTCTGACCAGGCGAGGTGCAAGAGGTCAGAGCCATACACAGGAAGAACAGATAAGCTGCTAGCCTATTTACATCGGTTGCGGTTCAGTTTGATTTAGGAAAAGTGTGTAAATGCAAGCAGTTTATCCCATACATTTCAATTTGAACCCACTACCAGAGGTGGCTTGCACACATTGGCAGTATGAAAGCCCAATCCAATCTGTACGTTTCAACTCTTCTAGATCGCGCAGCCCACAAAGCAAAAACTTTAATAAGTAAAAAAACAACCCAAATACAAGACCAAATTAAAAAGGGCTCGACAGAAACAGTTAATTAAGCTAAAACAGTACCCAACCTTATTAAAGCTTAACATTTGTCAAACTTAGTCAACATTATTGAAGCTACTCCGGCTCATCTTATCCAAGGTTGGACAATAAGCTTGCATAACCATGCCACAAGGTGGCGCAGCACAGACCCTCAGTATAGTGCACATGAGCACACAGCTACGTTGTCACCCATGAACCGATCATAAGTATATTTTGATCACCAGTCGGTAAGAAAACTAGTTTCGAGTCTTAACAGAATCGGTTGATGATATTAAACAAGAATTTATCATGTTGCTGAACAACATTCATATTTAAGCTTGCACAGCAATAGTTACCAAGAGATTGGTTTTTCCAATTGGGAATTCAATATTGAACAAGGTGACTGACCCATTAAGCTTACCGTATTCGTCCTAAAAAGTGCCCAGGGCGCTTAGAAAAATTTGCTTCAGGAAGGGGGGCGCTTGTTATAGCCCAAAAGTGGTCAAAAACCGGTTTCCGAAACAGGTGAAAACGTAGGCTAGAATTCATCAAATTTACGCCCTGTGACTCATCTGTAACCCTATGACGAAGTTTCTACAAAATAGCAGTGCATTGCTGTCAAACCTTGTTGTTAAAAAACAAGCATTTTTCAGAAAATCCCAGTGCAAAAACTCGCCAACTGATGTGTCGCTGCCTCGCGTTCGCCGATAGGTCAACTTGAATTCTTGAGTAAAAATATAGTTTCGATTCAACAAATTTCCTGAAGTCCTCCTTATAAAAGTTTTCAAAATAGCGTCCCGAAGATTTTTAAGTTCCTGTGGAGTCAGTCAGTATTAAAGCATATTAAGTCCAAATCTGCGCTAGATCGTACGCCGCAACACGAGAAAAATCTCTGGACAAACACAAGTTGTTACCACGTGATGTTTTGAAGTAAGTCTGCGTATTGAGTGCCGTGTCATCAGAGTTCATTTGACAGGGTAAACATGATTTAACAATCTAGGAGTTCATTGTAACTAAGGGGATTGACACAAGCCAGTGTTCTCCACCACCAGTTTTGACTCGCTAAAAAATCTGAAGAAATTCTTTTTCTAACATAATTTTATGGTGTCAGCTACCTTACCTTAATAATTGACTGCCAGCAATATTATTTAACTTTAAAATTTTGCACTTAAACCTGTAAATTAACAATTTGACATGCTTAATTTAAAGGATTTTGATTTTGACTGAAATCTGGTGACAAATTAGAACTTATTCAACTGGACAACAGGTGTCACTAAAAACTAGGTCACACCGTTAGTAGTATTTAATAAGTAGAACTGATACTAGAATTGACATTTTTGTTATTAAAGGAACTTATAACCTTTCGTTTGACTTTTTGAGTCAGTTATAAATGCTTTGGAGAACTTATGGTGAAAAATTGGTAGGAAAATCAAAAAGTAGGTCACACCAGTTCAGTGAACACTTTCAAATTAAAACGTATATAAATACACAGTGACCATGATCACAGGTGAGAAACAACATGACCACCGGACAATATGCGGTTTCAATCCCCGGAGGTCATGTTCAGTCCCCGGCGGTCCTGTTTTCTGGTGGGGCGGTCATGTTTTTAGGTGCGTCAGTCCCATTTTCTGGTGCGACGGTCCCATTTGATCCCCGGAGGTCCTGTTTTGGGTGAGGCGGTCCGATTTAAGAGGACCGGCGTTCATGTTGTTTCTCACCCGTGATGATGTTGGGAATAAACAGTGTTTATTACTAACAAAAAAGTTTGTGGCGAGAACGCTGAGAACGTACTTTATTTAGCACTTCTTGTTCTCATCTGCTAAGAAACATCCGAGAATTGTCTTGGTAAGGCTGATGTCATTGAATCGCTGGGTGACTGTATGCGAGACAGTCTAACAGTTATTTTTCAGGAGATTCGGCGCAGGGGGTGTAAGGGTGCGGAAGTGTTCACTATATTGGGTCATTTTGACTTTAAAAAAACACCAATTACAACTAATTTGAAAATTCTCCTTAAAAAGAACGCAAACATTTTATACGGTATTAGAAACTTTTGGAAATAAGTGCCATTATTTCTTGCCGATGCTATGCTACCCGTTTCATGAATAGATAGTTCCCGAAGACTAATCTTCAATAACAGGTACTTGAATGTAGCGTGCGATTCCTGGCCACATGCTTTGAACTGAACAAATGTCAAGTTAGTCTTCGATTCGCGCTTGTTTTCTTGTTGAAGCACGGCAGAAGTGTATAGTCACAGCTAATACTGACATAGCCACGAGGCTCGTGGTCTACAAATTCTCATGAAATACAAGCTTAGAGAAAAATATTTCATATGATGACCTACAATTCAGCTTGACGAAGTTTGGTTAAATTTAACTACGGCAAAATATTTCCCACTTTTGGACCAAAATAATTGCCAATATTGCTCTCTTCTGATTTGTCAAGGGTTTCTAACATGGTTGTGATTGGCCAATTTTCAAATCATTGTTTGATGATAGGAGTGTGGACAACAACTGAAGTTTGGTGCTACATATGGTGCACAGAAAGATGAAGAAATAAAATTGCCCTTGCCAGTCATGTTATGGTCCAAATTTGGGAGATTTTACCAAAAGTACCCACCACTTTCAAAAGAGCTTTGTGACAGGAGGTGAGACATGTCTTCTAACAGACAGGAAGTGTCTGTAGGTATTTGTAGTGGAAATGGACAGAGTAGAGACTTAAGCTGATCAGGAGAAATTGATTGGAACAGAACAGATTGTGAATTAGAGTGTGAATGGAATAAGAGCAAGACATCAACAACTGTACCTCGTTAATCAGAGCAAATCCAGAGATGATGTTGTTCATTTAGGACCAACTAATGTTATTTTAAGATAGGTTTCCTATGAAATAAAGGCAATTTCAACACAGGCATTTCCTAATTGGCTGGTCTCTTAATTAACCCTCTGTCACACCATGCAACAACCTATTGAAAACTACTGCAACACCATACAGTAACATCAAGAGTAAGCTTTTGGCAACTAAAGCAGCCTATTTACAACTACAGCAACCTATTTACAACTACAGCAACCTATTTACAACTACAGCAACCTATTTACAACTACAGCAACCTATTTCCAACTACAGCAACCTATTTACAACTACAGCAACTTATTTACAATCAGCAGCAACACTACACAGCAACCTATTTGAAATTACAACTTTGGATATGTTTACAGCCCGTTTTAAGTTTTGTCTTTCATGTCCAAATAAAACACTACCCAAAGCAACAAGCACTGACTCTGGGCAATGATGCAGTGTGAATAAGTAAGATGGCATGACACAGAGTAGACTGAAGAGGGACACACAAGTTAGTATTATAGTTCATCACATGGCCGAGTTCCAAGCAAGACAATGACAAGAATAGCTAGTGTTATCATGTGCTTCAGATGTTATGCATGACAAAAGATTTGTAAGATCTCTGAACATAGCACAGACCTTACAGAAAAAGTCAACACTTAATGCTAATTCAGAATGCTAAATGTGGTGTCTAAGGGCAGGTTGCTTGCTGTCCAAATTAGCACTGCAGTGGGCTAGCAACACCATAGTGAACTTGTGCTTCTGTGAAACCAGATAGGGCATTAGTGACCTCTGGTGTCCCTGTGGTGTCTTATCTGACTGAACACATGGAGATAACAAGCAGACATGCAGGAGCATGATGTCATAGTCTGTCAACTTGAGGGAGTGTACAGTAGATCCAACTACATGACCACACACTTCAGCCCTCAACTCATATAGACACTCTTTATAAAGTTAGTTTCAGACTGATGCTTCATTATACTAGAAAGTAGTCACTAAGTCCATATTTGTCTGGCTTTCATTCTACACAAGTCATTTCAACTGACAATATTACATCACTCTAAACACCCACAATGATCACAGAGTACTTCTGAACAAGCAGCAGACTCCAAGTTTCTCCATGGGCAAAAATTCTAACAGGACTCAAAACTTTGACCTGTGTGTTCTGTGTCATGATTTCCCTCACTGCAAACTTTCAGCTCAGCAAAGTGAGTGCGTCGCTATACTTTTTCCAGCAAAAATACAAATAAAAGCATCATTATGCTATACTACAAAATCTCCATCTTTTTAGAACAGCAGAGCTGAAAAGATTCAAAATTTTCAAGCAGGGCCTCAAAATATCTAAACTTGAGAGATTCCCAACAGGCTGTTCATTGTTTGGATATAATATGTACGGTACCCAACAGAGTTGTACATGGTCACATCATATGTACCCTACAGAGTTGTACATGGTCACATCATATGTACCCTACACAGTCATACATGGTCACATCATATGTACCCTACAGCCATACATGGTTACATCATGTGACTTGGAAATTATGAGTCTGAAAAGATTGCTCCTCCAACCAGGGTTCGAACATAGAACCGTGTACGAACTGTGCAGACACTCCAGCCCAAAGAGCCAACTGGACCACCTATCGAACGCAGCAATACAATCCTGGCGTGTTTTGAAAGACTTTACAACCATGTAGTCAGACATTTGAGAACGACTGGTGACCAAATGACAGACGATCATTCATATTTTACACAAGTCCATTATCATACCACATTTCTGCCCTCTTACAGTGAAATCTCACTAAACTAGGACTTCTGATTTGTGGAAAGCCCCAATATTGTCAGAAGTGTCAATCGTTACAGTATTGAAGCGGTTAAATCAAACACTCAAAATTAATTCCAACTACTCACCGACCACCATTAGTGTGAACTCAAACCCTCTCTTCACTGACTTCCTGTACACCTGATTAGGCAGGTTGGCAAAGCCCACGTAACCCTCTAACTCCTTCGTCGTGTCCTTGGTGCTCGGTGGGTGGTAGTCCCTCGTGGGTGCACTGTTCTCCTTGTTGTCAAACTTGGCAGGCTCGCGCTCTCTGCTGCCCTGTGATGGGTCAAACTTGGTCGCAGGCGGTTCATTCTTGAAGAAGGCTTCCCGCTTTGACAACTGAAAGAACAAGTGAACATTGAGACACTTTATAATAACAACATGTAGCACAGGGCAGGACTTTGCAACTTACAGGTCACTATGTGCTCCTTAAAAAATGAATTTACACTCAAATAAAAAATCCTGTTGCCACTGATGATTGCCGAACATGGTTTCTACTTGCCTACGATTTTTTAATTGCCTGTTCATGTATTTAATCTACCCGCTCGGCAACAACTAATTTCCTTCATTTCGTATCAGTCGACAAATGCGACATTCACTTCTGCATTTTTAAACTTCGGACCTTCTGACAAATGCTCATTACGCCCTCTGATTTACCAAGATTTTAGTCTGCTAGTGAGTTCACTGAGGAGGAGGCATCCTGCAGGAAGCAACAGCCTACAACCAGCTGCTCTAGCACCTAGCAGAAGACAGTAGAGGGGTAGAAGTCAAGAGTACATGCACTGCACGGTCCATCCACAGTGATACACTAGAAAGAGAGACTGCTTGTGGTGTTTACAGAATTGTCTTGTCTGGCCCCTAGATTATTCAATTAACGACCAATGGCTTCTTGGGAAATTCCCCAGTTGTGCCCTCTAGGGTAGAGTGCCCTCTAGGGTAGAGTGCTCCCTAAGGTAGAGTGCCCCCTAGGGTATAGTGCCACCTAGGGTATAGTGCTCACTAGGGTATGGTGCCCCCTAGGGTATGGTGCCCCCTAGGATATGGTGCCCCCTAGGGTATGATGCCCCCTAGGGTATAGTGCCCTCTAGAGTAGAGTGCCCTCTAGCGTAGAGTGCCCTCTAGGGTAGAGTGCCATAAGAAGTGTATATGTCCAGAGAAACTGGCTATATATATAACCAGTCTTTAGTTATATTATCAATCACACCAAGTCAACTGACAAATCACACACACACACACTAACTGTATGTACTCTAGTAATAATGTAAGGTTTCTGCCATGGTCTGACCTGACATGACTGATACTAGCATATGCACTTTATCTGGAAGTGGTAAGCACAGTTGACCCAGTAGTTAGCTGATCAGAAGCCCTCACATAAACAGTCCACAGCCATGAGCATCAGTTTGTTTATAAGTTGAAAAAGAACAGCAATGGTTGTCAAGTGCTAACCATACCACACATGTCCTGTTTGTGTATTTTGCCCTTAGCTTGTGAATATATACAAGTTCCATGTTTTAAGATTTCCTCAGTCTGATTGTGCTGCATTTGAGTTGTTCTTTGAACATAAACCATCATGGGACATGTTGTACCAGACCTGTGAGTTATCTCACTTATCAACAAAAATACAAGAAACTATCCTGCGTGCTGTGCTAATAAAAACAAAATAGACAGAATCCTTGATATTTGGTAAATGTTTCTGAGCACACACACCAGCAACAGCATGAGTCAGCAACAGCATGAACACCACCAACACATCAGTAGGGAACACCACCATGTATGAACATGACAGTCCCAACCCATCAGAAATGAACACCACCATGTATAAATATGACAGTCCCAACACATCAGTAGTGAACACCACCATGTATGAACATGACAGTCCCAACCCATCAGAAATGAACACCACCATGTATAAATATGACAGTCCCAACACATCAGTAGTGAACACCACCATGTATGAACATGACACTCCCAACTCATCAAAAGTGAACACCACTATGTATAAAAATGACAGTCCCAACACATCAGTAGTGAACACCACCAGGTATGAACATGACAGTCCCAACATATCTGTAGTGAACACCACCATGTATGAACATCATACTACCCACACATCAGTGGTGAACAATACCATATGTTAACACCAGTCCTCAAACAACAGCAGTGAACACCACCACACTATGTCACTACAACCTCCACACCTCAATGATTATCACTACTTCCCCCTCCCCTCCCCCTCACCCATCACACATCAACACCAGTCCAGTGGGTATGAACTCACAGACTTCTTCGGCATTTTCCTTCCACCAAGTCAATCAGCACATAAGAAGGCAAGGCGTGTGTAACACAGAATAAGGTGGACCATGTGTTCCTAATAACCCAGGCAGATGAAAGTTGCAAATGTGGGTTGGGCCAGCACATTATAAAAACAATACATACAACGAACCAATGACAATAGTGTTTCTTTGGCCAGCATTTTTCAAGTCGGTCAAACAATTTCTGAAACCCAGTGAACTAGCATATAGTTATTGCAGTAAAAGTTTTCATATTTCAGACAAAACTAACAGAAAAAATTCAAAACTTTGCTAGCCATGACAAAGAATTTGAAACACTACCAATAGGAGGCAGTGTCTTTCATTTCTACAGCCAGATGTATGGTTTGAGATCATTCCAGGCAAAGAGTTGGATAATGTTCACATTGTCAGTCAGTCCCTTGCTAACAAAACTTGAGGACTAACAAAATGTAGTAGAAAAACAAGGTCTGCTGTAGCCAGACTCTACCAGACTATACCAGATGGCCATTTGTAGCCAGACTATACCAGATGGCCATTTGTAGCCAGACTATACTAGATGGCCAGGTGTAGCCAGACTATACTAGATGGCCACATGTACTATCAGTAACGAAGTAGTGGTTGGGATAAGACAAGTAGAAATCCACTTAATATGTTTGGAAATGATTAGTCAGTAATGGACTAGAGTGAAATTGAGGGACAGCTTCAACTTATCACAGCTGATGGAATTTTAACGAGTCAATTAATGCAGAGAGAGATTACTGGTTCTCCTGTTGCTAAGTCAAGTCCACAGTCAGGGGCCAACACAGCCAACATGGCCATAGCAGGAGACAATAGAGCAATTGTTTACAATCAGACTGAACTAACTTGATATTAATATTTTCTGAATCGTCTCGTCATGGTGATCATGATTTCAAAAATGTATTACTCGTACCAATTAGGCTCTTCTTATTCATGCATTCAGTGTTTTTACGAGGTGTTCATTTGCGGCAGCTGATCTCGAGTGACCGCCATTTTATAACTGACACCTCGCATCAGGAAGGATAACTACAATGATCACGCATGTGTCAGAATACCCTAAAATTGGCTAAAATTGCGGTATCTTTAATATATATACATATATATGTATATATGTATATATATATTAATATTAAAGATACCGCATGGCTCATCAGGGAAACTCAGAGTAAAAAATGGTAACAGATTTATAAAGGACTGCCTCTTCAAAGCTTCTTCAGAAAAACACGAGAGTGTGTGTTCTCACAGAAAAATGTCGACCTCGAAAACACTTGACGTCTCACAGACATGACTTCGGCAATTAGATTAGGCAACAACATAACTAATATCACTGGCCGGCTAAAATATGCGAACACAGAAAAATTCTGTATCAAATCAACTTCACCTTCTAGGTTAACCGTTAGTTATCAATCCTGCCGAAAGGTGTCACACTTTTAAAAATGGCTGCCTCACTAAATCCGCTTTGCAAATGAACACCTTGGAAAAACTCAGAAATTATGAATAAGAAGCAACCAATCAGTACACGTTATATACATTTTTGGAATCACCGTGACTAGAGGATTCAGAAAATAGTAGTGTCAAGTATGTACGTTAATGGAGTCGGATTGTAAACAATAACATAAACATGTGTCTGTATCACACTTTATACCAAAATCATTAGAAAAAACAAACAGATTCATGGTCCTGTATCATGAAAAGAGCCCTAAGGCATAAGTCAGAATTTTGGTACACCAAGTGTCATTAGTGCAAGAATGCAGCCTCTGAGAATATAACATAACTACTAATTACATACATAATTTTTACACATTATTTCTTGCTTATGATGCACTCATAATAACTTGGCTAAACATGTCTAGTAACTCACAGTAAGGCCATATTCCTCTCTTAGTTGAAACAGAAACTTATACAGCAACTCACTGATTTGCCAGGAAATCAATGGTTCTGAACCAAAACTCAGCCCAACGACCTTATGAAAACAACCTCTGAATGAAATGAGGTTTAGTGGTAATTGCACTTCCAGATGCACTGGCAAACCACAACATGTGGTGTGTTGACTTATCAAATTAGATATGACACAAACTTAAAATGAGGCAAAATTTGAGAAAAATGCTTCTCTCAAAATTGGCATGATCATTTCACTTCCGAGTGACATAAATCATTGACAGTTCCCTAAGAATACATACTTCCACAAGTACTTCACTGTTCCACTCCTCTGTACGACCAGTGAGGCACACTTTCACACCAAAACTCTTTGATGGATCACAACTTGGGCTGGGTGTCTCACGACTGGAACCACTCACAGTCTGTTGGGTTGTGGCCACCTTAGCGACACCGCTATCAGACATACCAGTAGCGCCACCTTGAAGAGGGTTAGCATACATGGGTGCATGTTGGATAACCTTTCCTTTCTCATCACCTGCTATAGGTGGACCTGTCACAGGTGGTGAATTCTCCTTCTGCTTATGAGCATTATTCTTCAGGTCAGCAATCCGTTTCCTTATACTAACATTTTCACACACAGCTTTGTCTGGTGCCACTTCATTTCCATCACCACTCGCGTTCTTGTGTTCGTCCCCTTGGCTGGAGTACGACTTGTGAATTTCTTGACCACCAACAGGAGGTTTTGGTGCCTTCAGGATAGGTTTTGGTCGAACCTTGGGCCTTTCATTATGACTAGACTGAACATCCAGTCCAGATTCAGTAGACATCCCGTTCTTTAATGTACAACGCCTACACCCAAACAGTAAAACTCCCTTTATACCTCTCGTATGCTTCCCAAACTATATCAAACTATTCTGATAAAAACACAAGACAGGTGATCAGCAGACCAAGTGTCTATTGAGTCAACAGCACAGCCCTCCTGTGAATGTCAGCAAATGGTATCAGGACTTGTCAATACCTTCGAAATTATGCCTCGAGGTTCTACAAAACTGCTGACTGACAATTTCTTGCAACTCCTCGCTCACATGCACAGTAATGACAAAGTCACAGATTGGTGAGTCTCCAAAGTTGAAAGGCATTTACGGTACTCGAGTTCTAGTTACCAACGATAGAAAGGATTATAGAGCAAATCCTTCTCACAGCCCAACCTGTGTGTGCGAGTTACAGCAACCTTGAGAAAATTCAAATAGCCGAGCTGACTAAAACCTTGACAAATATGTCCAACATTACTCTTGGTATGACAAGACTTCAGACTGCCAGAGCCCAGTATGTAAATATCCCCAAAGTAGTTTAACACAGTGTCAGAACAACTGGTCTGCTTGAATGCAACTTATTTCACGCCTGCTGCAACTCCAGCAACTAGAATAAGTGGCAACTCAGATTCCCACTCAAAACACAGAGACTCTAATCACTGACATCATGATTCAGAAGTAGGATTAGAGCAAATAGCAACAAATCTGGATTTGTTTAAACCTCACTTTTGTGAAGGTCAAATTCTACAGTAACCAGTCAAAAAACCCGCATCAGCACCAACTTGTACAGAAGACAAAACAAGAAAACAAACCACTCCTACTAATGTTGTTGACATGACAACTCCATCACAACATAAATGTGGTCCAACAGTGACAGCAATATCACCAAGTGTTCAAGCAACCACCATCAGCTGCAAAGGTGAATCAACCAAATGTTCCTTAAGTGTGTCAACTGCCAACTGTGGTTGCAGATAGTTTCCAACCCACACAAACTGGAAGTTGCTATCAGGATCCTAATGGTGATAATCATGGACAATGAAGACAATCCAAGAATGTCAAAAAGACCAACTTTAGGAGATCCAGGAGAGCCTGCACCAGCCAACAGTAACTAGTGACATAAGACTCACAGAACGTTGACAAATATATACCAGACTCCTGTTGCACATTTACTCCAGTTTGTTTAGACCTTGATGGCTGCCTGCTGTTGGAATTCTGTGTCAGAACTAGGATATAGTCATTACATAATCATCATGCACAGTGCAGTAATAACAATGTATACTGAGGGGCCCAGCAGCATGGATAAACATTCTGCGGGCCATGAAGATCATAAACAGAAATAATTAGAAAATGGTGCTGGCACAAATATCCACCAATAGAAGGAAGGTTTTGCCAGATAATTAATCATGACTCTGGCATGTTGGATTGCCCATGCTAAAATCAAAGAACATTTAGATTAATCGCTGACAACAATACTGAGATGCTACATCCAGTTAAACAAGACATCTGTGACTCCAACAGTAAATGATTGGCCAAGATTAACAAACTAAATGACACCAATACACCCTGGTCCAACCCCCATCAATGTGGTTACAAACTGACAAACAGATTGTAACATTCAACATTGACAGTTGCAACATTTCCCGCTATTAGTAACCAACGGTAAAGTTGTCATAGCACAAAACCCAGGCATACACAACCCTTAGCTCAGAATCTGAAAGACATGAAAACCAGTGCCAAATAAAGAATAATATTTAAGATGATGCTCTGTCCATGTGAGTATAATGTGTTATGAGGAAGACTGGCCATATTAAGTGAACATCCTTGTTGCTACTGCTTCTGGTCACAATGACCAAATTTTATGTGATGATATATGTGCAAACCATAAACCTTTATCAAGGGATATATATTTCATTGTGACAACTCGTAGCATCGGTTTTGATTTGATTTAAAGAATCAAAGAGTCATTCAATTTCTGAATGCACAATTATTTCTTGAAAGCAACACTCAAATTTTGGCAGGATTGCTGCCATTTATACTATGAGCCACATTTATAAGCCAGCCTACCAGACCTGTACTAGGGCAAGTCAAGGGCTTGCAATCACTTGACCAGAAGGCAAATAGAACTCTAAATGAAGGACAAAGAGTGAGACACCAGTGACCATGAAATCAACAAAATCCTGACCAACATAAACAACCATAGGGGGCACCGAAGTAGTTCTGTTGGGAACCACCTGAAGGAGTGTTATTGAGTTAAGAACAACAGAAAACTCTTCTGGAAGATTTCTATTCAAGTATCGTTAAGGAAAATGGCAAGAATTGGTTTGTAAAGATTAAAGCCACAAAAATCAAGTTTTGGTGTAAAATAGCAAAAATTTTCACTGGCATATTTGGTCTGGACAAAGAAACATCATGTAACCATTTGTTTGAATGGATGATTAAAATTTGCTTTCATACTATTGTGTGAAACTAATGTACAATGAAAAGAGCGTAGTTTGGAATGGTTTTACAAACTGTTCTAATCATGCCTAGAATTCATGTCTACCTCTGAGTTAAGAATAAGATGAGGAGTATGTTCAATGAAAGAATGGGTAACTACAAAACAGTGACAATCAGGCACATTGAGCAATGAGTGGCCAGTATTTGATTGAAAGACTAGAGACAAGCAAAGTCGGTTTTACAGTAATAGTGTGACTAAGAAATGAGGCAATCTTTGAACAAAGACTACAATAGCACATACAGGAGCACAGTTAATTTAAAGATGCATTTCGTCCATGTTTAGCCAGCTACACAGGGCACAACAGTCAACCATCTGACATGCATTGCCAAATTTTTTAGCAGAGTTCAAACTACCAGACACTCCCTAATAACAACACACAAATTCCACAAGGTCAGGTCATCACATACATTTACCACACTCCTGATGTGAAAGGCAACACCAACCAATTAGTTCATGACTGTAAGCTATAAGCCTGTGCAAAACACCAGTGATGAAGGACAGCTAGCACTCATATCACTTTGTATACAGTCAGTATTTCATGAATATTGTAGGGAACAAATCTTCTAATGAGAGGCGATAAACAGAAAGTACCCTTATCCATGCAGAATATCACATCCCTAAAGTACAAATGCATGGTCAAGGCAACTAAAATAAGCATTTCATTAGCAGGCTTCATCATTCCTGACCCCAATAAGCCCTGTGGACACCCTAATAGTACAACATTCCTGACCCCAATAAGGCCTGTGGACACCCTAATAGTACAATATTCCTTACCCCAATAAGGCCTGTGGACACCCTAATAGTACAATATTCCTGACCCCAATAAGGCCTGTGGACACCTTAATAGTACAACATTCACCCATTATTAGTGATTCACATTCAAAAGCTATCACTCAGCATCACAAGGACTGGATGACTGATCAATGGAATAATCTCCATTATTTACTACACATCCTCATGTTTGGTCTCGTTGTATTGCACTGTCTCCTTGTATTGCACATGTTTAGTCTCGTTGTATTGCACTGTTATCCATAACAAAATGAAACTCGAGGGAATTACAAAATTCCTGAATATGTTCCAAGTCCATATCCATGCTATGGAGGGTTTGTGAGTAAATGCATCAGAATCACTATCCTAAATTGAAGGGTATGTGTGTAAATGCTTAGAATCCTGAACTGTTCTTCATCATCAGAGATGCCCCATTTTGCTGGAAAAATGGTATGTCTTCATCTATTCAAATTAACTGCACTGACTTTTAAATTGAGACAGGCGCCATAACAGCTGGATGAAACAAACATGGCACCCGATACTCGCGCTACTTCATTGTCAATAACTTTGTTGCTGTAAATATCACTTCACAATCGAACTTTCCACATTGAAAGCGCTCAAGTTCTTCATAAAAATTGAACGTATTGCCTTGTTGGGTAATGTAAACTCTCCTTATGGCGTCACGCGCTCAATTGGTAGAACTGAGACCGACGGTGAGACAGGTGACGGTGAGACAGGNTTGTATTGCACCGTCTCCTTGTATTGCACATGTTTGGTCTCGTTGTATTGCACCGTCTCCTTGTATTGCACATGTTTGGTCTCATTGTATTGCACCGTCTCCTTGTATTGCACATGTTTGGGCTCGTTGTATTGCACTGTTATCCATAACAAAATGAAACTCGAGGGAATTACAGAATTCCTGAATATGTTCCAAGTCCATATCCATGCTATGGAGGGTTTGTGAGTAAATGCATCAGAATCACTATCCTAAACTGAAGGGTATGTGTGTAAATGCTTAGAATCCTGAACTGTTCTTCATCATCAGAGATGCCCCATTTTGCTGGAAAAATGGTACGTCTTCATCTATTCAAATTAACTGCACTGACTTTTAAATTGAGACAGGTGCCATAACAGCTGGATGAAACAAACATGGCACCCGATACTCGCGCTACTTCATTGTCAATAACTTCGTTGCTGTAAATATCATTTCACAATCGAACTTTCCACATTGAAAGCGCTCAAGTTCTTCATAAAAATTGAACGTATTGCCTTGTTGGGTAATGTAAACTCTCCTTATGGCGTCACGCGCTCAATTGGTAGAACTGAGACCGACGGTGAGACAGGTGACGGTGAGACAGGTGACGGTGAGACAGGTGACTTAGTCATTATGAAAGTGTTGGGCAACTGTATTAGTTTCAGAGAATAGCAAACTTGTGGGCCTTTTCAAACAGAGCAAGATAGATATACGTACTTCTCAAAACTCCACACTCACCGGATTTGAATTGTAAGTTACACAAACAACAATTGAACTCGAAGCTATCTCACAAGAGTCATAACCAAACAGTCTTGTAAAGCAGAGAATGCACTCAACAGTGGGTACATTTTATTGTATTTGGGCCCAATAATGAACCACACCTTGTCTGGGGTTAAGAGAACTCTAACAGTGCTGCAGACATATCCCGACATCTACTCTAGATATTGAATGTTTTATTCTCCCACCCACCAACTGCTTTTTTACTTAATTATAGACTGAAGGTTATCTTACACAAAACAGAACTCTACACAACTTAATTAAACATGCTTGTGGTATCCAAAGGTTGATATTCATAACTGAAATGAATGGAGAAAATCTTAGCTTGTTACATCTTTGAGGAATTTGTTGTATTTATGCAATGCATTAGACAATCTGTCACTGTCAAACTAGATATGCCTCCACAGGGAACAGTTCACTAGCATCAAGGACAAGTAAGTGATGGATAATCTTGGTACTTAAGGTCACCTTTTGAAGTTACAAAAATGTGACATTTTGTCAATGTTCAGATTGTACTGCCATCTGTAGTCTGAGGTTGCATTTTTGAGCTGGTTTATCTGGTCTGAATATCTAACCTGCTGCTCTGAAGCAAATGACAATACTGGCGCTGGAATCCACCCCCAACCCATAGTTCTTGCACATTCTTTTAGCAGTTCCAACCATTCAGGATGGCCGGGTTTTCACACTTGTGATCTAACAAAGAGCCTGTTTTCTGATAAAGACAATTCTTTTAAACAACGTGTATGACAGGAACACTGTTTGTAAGAAAACATGGTTTGTGAAAAATTAATTATTAAGGAAAAATGTGATGTATGAAGGCAAAGATATGCTGCTTGAATTATATCTAGAGAGAGCTGCTTGAATTGTATTGTGAGAACAGACGATATCTAAATCATTATTACAGCTGAATACTGGTTCTCTTCAAGGAATGTGTTAAACACCTGTATAACATACAGGTAAGATTATCATGAAACATCTGGTGTTCATACCTGAGCAATGTTACACCTGGATGTACGCATGGCACTTCACTCAACAGTAGTACTTCCTGTTTGAAGCCTGATAACTACGAGAATTGCTGATAATGAACAATTCCAAGATAACCAAAAATAATGTCTCGCATAGGAAGGATCCATGTAACTAGGCAAGATGACATTGTTCAGTGGTCAATACACACCTAGCAAAAGTCATGCAATTACCACATTTCACCAATACTTGAAAAACACACGCCAAAATTGGTCATTAACTTCTAACATTATTGTGACTGTTCACAAAATATTATTATCATGGTAGCTTTGTTACAGCACCAGAAAACAATCTCCATTGATTTGTTGATGCTTATCATTTAGAGACAAAAAGAAGAAAATGAAATAGGACTTGTGTATCATGAAGTGTCCTAAATTGGCGAGATTTGTAGGCATGTGTGGGTCAGACTTTTTCTTGCAACACACAACAACCCAAGCAGTGTCATCAGCCTGTCCTCTCCTCATAAGATCCTTATCTAACAAATGCACAAACCAAACAACAGTCAGTAGTCTTCCTAACTGCGCTTGTCTTGTCAACAACACTAGGCAGCCATCATTCCTTCTCAATCACTTCCTGCCACTCACACTGTATCAAGCACACACTACTTTACCAGATAAACAAGAAATTCTATACACTTTTTGTAACAAAGATTATTCAATTAATAAGAAGTTATCCACTTTGAGCCAAAATAAGGATTCTGTGCGACCAACTGTCCTTGTAACACATTTAATTACAATTCCTGTCAGATTCCAACATTCAAGCAGGTCCCTAAAATTGCTTTATTAGGTAACAGCAGGGGAGTTGATCAATGCTCATTGAAAATTATGAATGAAGCCCATTCAGTGAGGCCATGAAAGCTTGATTTCCAGGTCAATTCATAGTCAACAGTGTCAAACAAAGCCAAAGACAGGTACACATCTGTGTAGTACTATAGTATGGCTGAACAGTTATGTTGAGCTTGGCATACTATCTTCACAAGTAGACATGTACAGTACAACAGGGTCAGCACTGCTTGGTGTTAACACTGAGACAATGTGCAAATACTGGACATCTATCTAACTGATTAGACTGGATCAATACTCCAGGCAAAGTGAATGGTTCAGTAAGCAGGGCCTTGTGGCATGTGTATTGGACAGCAAGGCCATGTTATCACCACATGTGGCTTGAAAAATATCAGTATAAGCTAGTTTACCACCTCAAATGACTATTACCACCACATGTGATTAGATCACCAACAAAGTAAAGCTAATTAGCAGAAAAATACTGCCAGATGCTGTTCAAACAAGCTTTTCAAGTACAAAACAGAAGCCCAGTTGACCCATTGCACATACACAATGTTTTTAATTCACATACAGCTGCCACCAAATAGTGAAATACCTGTACTAGATGACTTCTAAATTACGATAAGTTCCTGCCTTATTTATTCCAACAACTTGAAAGTAATTTGTCAGCTATAACTCCAGCTTGTGGTGAGAATTGATTTTTCAAAGTACACAGAGCAATATACACTTACAGACTGTGCAGATGTGGACGAGGATGAATGGTCACTTTTGACACTATCCTCAGAGTCACGTCGACTGGTCAATCGGTCAGAGGTGTATCTTGACGCCGAGTTGCCTGATACATTATAGCGATCATAATGCGAACTGCGAGGGGATGCCATTTTTTCTTTTTCACCAGATCCATTAGCAGTTGTTGTTGTTGTTGTTGTTGTTGTATTGTGGTCATCAGGTTTGGTGACTTGTGACCTCGTTGTATACGATGACTTATACTTGTTGTCCACATTGTCCGAGCGCAGGCTACTCCCCCGCAAGGGTTTAGAGCTTCGTGGATCTGACGTGTACACAGAACGATACGACATTGCGACCAATGGTAATTTGTAGAATTCCTTACTCCTTGACCATAGGGCAGCAGAAACATTCAATTCCCAGTTATCCCAGGTGGTGGGTGTACAATGCAGTCTCTCAGTCAAACCCTTCCAATTCAATGCACAAGCCAGCTCAGAACAGAAAGACAAGTACTTAATAGCTGGCACATTCTGAATGAGATCATAACCATGGGCTAGCCAATCAAATAATCCGTTATAACTGGGTTTGGTTGAGGGCCAGCTGATAAGGCCATCTGATTGGCCCCAGGGTTTATTTGTTCAGTTCAGTTAAGGCCCCAGTTCCACAATGTACCCAAGGAACAAACAATGCAGGGATTTAATAGAAGAAAGTGAAAAATGAATTGGTCACACTAAATTGTATTCATAACTATTTTTATAAGGGTTCAATCTTCTAGATACTTTAACTTGCAGCTAATATGAAACTCCTGCTGATGAGTGACTCATTGCAGGATGACTGAAACTGAAAAACTGTCAGTTTAGCCTGAAGGCGTTACCCACAACTACAGTGTACCGTCCATCTGGTGAAGTATCTAAATTCACTAATTGAAAAAGGTGATGGTTTTTACAGTTGCCCTTCATGAGGAAATATTATGTGCACGGTTATATGTACACTTGCATGTTCTATTCATTACCATTGTCTGAACTAGGGTCAGTCCTTGTTGCATTATTCATAGTTTCAACTATTGGATCCGTTATCTAACTAATGACTAAACTGTGGCAGTTGTAAAGTACCTGATGCACTGTCTCATGCAAGAGCAATACTAATAATTTATGTAGGGAGAAAACTCCTGAAATAACCAGTTGTACATCAGCCACTAGACGGCAGCACCACCTGGTCTCCTTTGTCTTGCATGGTGAACAACTTGAAAATAAGGCCATTTGGTCAGATTTTTTAACACTCTAAGCTCGTGTTCCGATTCATGTGCATATTTCAACATTTCAAAATGTCTATTTCTTTCATTTTCTTTTAATTGAATTCCAGTCATTAATTTGAATTGTTTGCTATTTCGTAGCCTTTATGTACACACAAATCAGATCATGGCTTTGTAAGGTAAAAATCTGATCAAATGACCTTGCTTTCAAGTTACTCACCACACTCTAATTCAAACAAAGGCTGAATAACAATACTCCCTTCTGCAGACAACCACACAGAGTCCCTACTTTTCCGAAATAACAGAAAATTAGAGGTTTCCAAAGAAATTCACATACTTCAGTAGTAGATACAATAGTTCTAATATTTTTTGTTTCATTTGAAACCAAAAATGCAGAACATAATCCATCAAATTCTACAAATCTGGCTACAAGTTCACAAAGTTGTGTAGCGGAGGTCTCTAATCATAGATCTGCACATGAGACTGTCCACACAGAGCGGAGGTCTCTAATCACAGATCTGCCGCACATGAGACTGTCCAAACAGAACGGCGGTCTCCAATCACAGATCTGCACATGAGACTGTCCAAACAGAACGGCGGTCTCCAATCACAGATCTGCACATGGGACTGTCCAAACAGACCAAGCACACATTTGACATATAACAAGAGTATCCTTCACATACTGTACCAATCATCCAATTTGGGACAGCCTCTAAAACTTGGCAAAGAGAAATTCAAGCAGAAATTGAATTTCTTAATTCTATAGATTGGGACATGGTTGACTTGGGCATATGTAATATTTCTAAAATTTGTAACATTGCATTTCGTATCGATAGTTTAAAAATTGACTTAGTAGTTTATAAAATTAATGAAAACAGGCGCCAACACAACCTTTACATCCAAATCATACATAACAATGAGATGAATGATCGTTTGTGGTTGATCTTAATTCTTGAAGTTGATACGACCAAACTGGAGAATATTTGCTGAAATTAGACTGGAACATTCCACCACCTTTCTCAAGTTATTTACAAGACCCTTGAACGATGATTGCTGAAGAAAAAAATTGTATTCCAATACTGATTGATATCACTATATCAATATAACGATATAGTGAATGACTTTCCTACAAGTGTGTGTATTTATAATATTTTCAGAAAGTAGAAAGCCTGCAGAATTTGATTTTCAATCTTCACTCAGCTCCCATTAATTGGGCCAAGTGATCATGTCAATTTAGTAAAATTTCGAAAAAAGAAACATACATTGACAGCATAATAATGGTACGAGCAACTTGTTTATATTTGGTTTGATATCAATGTTCAAGATGAAAACTCAAGAACAATGTAACAGTTTTTTTAATTGTTATTTCAAATAATTTTTGATACTTTTTCATAAAAATTATAGAAGTCCTATTTTTGACAGCCTCCCATAAAGGAGTATTTTAAAAACAATTGCTAACAGCATCAGGTCTGAACAGCATGTTGGTAAAGTGATTAAAGCCCTTGAAAGTTTCACATGAGTCCCATCATTCATTTATGAGACCCAAAGTTTGACATTTTTCATAAGTCCCATGTAACCTTAACACAACAAAACTGGCACATGCCTTAATAGTGTTAGAACTGACACAGCCTTAAATTATTTAAAGAGCATCGACATAATCCTAGTACCAAATCCTGTCAATAGATGGCTCTCTTAGTCTTCGCTCAACAAAAGTCTGTTTGATGTAACCTCTGATGGCACCAGCAGAAACACATCAGATGTCAAAATATTCATTATGAATGAATGAAGCACTACCATTCATTGGACAGCAGCACTCCTCCCACTCTAGTCAATGTTTCAATGTCTTCTGTTAGTTCTAGTCAATGTTGCAATGTTCTGTTAGTTCTAATAAATGATGTCTCAATATTTTCTATCTCTTCTTTGTAGAGAACACTGAAACCATGTTAGAAGTGAAATATTTCTGGACAATCATTCCGCATGAGAATTTGGAAAAATGAAATTCCATTGGCCTATATATTGTGGTAAACAAATGAAGAGTTCACCAACTGACACTGTTTTTAGTAACATTTTCACTTGTCTTCATTTAATTTCTACATTCTCATAAAGTGTGGAATATGTCCAAAATTCCAAGTAGCACCCCATGATGTTCACATACTCAGTGGATAACAAGTCTCAAAAATAAAGGTTGAACGTACCCATCCGTTAACACAGTTGCGCACTTGGTCTTGTCGAGACTTGTTCCCCCTGACTGCCTGCTCACCAAGGACACGTTTCAAGTCCCGTGGAGAACATGCATCCTCTGGAACTGTGCCTGTGACTGAATCCAAGCCAACAAACAACCTGACATCACGTTCACAATTAATATCACCTTGATAAGCAGAATGTTCATGCTGCACAATCAAATCATGATTACAAATATCCATTGAGAACTGGTTAGTCAGCTCTTCACCAGGAGTACCAGTTTTTACCAAACCAACGTTTCCACAGCTTCCAATTAACAATTTATGATGGGCATGAGTAGACCAGGGGAATGAACAGAGCCAGGCAGTGAGAGTGAAGTGTCTGCAGTCTAAAAATGGCTGGAACAAACAAAGTGGTATCAGAGCTCTCAAGAGAGCTCACTCTTTCCTGTCACTGGTCTCCTTCAAATAATTGTAGTGTTCCAGAAGATCAGGACAACTAGCTTCTCTTGAGAGTCACATAGCTGTAGAAAATGAGAGTGGAATCAAACCATTAGAACAGAGCAATGTTCCATGAAATGAGCACAGAAAGTAATAATGAGGTCAAGCTGGATAGCAGTGCACACATCTCATTCAGGATCATTCAGCCTTGAAGCTGACATGGAAGATGAATTAGAACATCTTCATTATGCACTCTTGTCATCTAAAGGAATCTAAGGGAAGTCTGCTCAGAATAATTTGCATTTGCGGTCACCTCTCAGAAATGCTGAGACTTTCGTATTGCTCCAAAGAGCAAGGGTTAAACAGAAATTTTGGCAAAAACTAATGCTT
>NMRA01000173.1:384471-449424 GCA_002633005.1 Phoronis australis | reverse complement strand
ACACACACACACACACACCTGCAGTCAATCGAAAAGGTGCCACAAAATTGGCCAAACTCGCCTAACATCTCACCCAAAGCTCATCATAGCCGTAGACGTCACCATGACTGTCGTTGTTATTCAGGTAGCTGTTATCTTCCATCCTGTCTCCTGTACAACAGTTCTAACAGAGCTCAATGATTCTACCAGCTGTACAAAGCCTATTACCAGAGTATTCAGGCCACAATCCTCCTCAGTTCAAGGGATCAACACAGCAGCCAAGAGCATATGTTACGTCACCAGCGCTCATCCCAACTAAACTTTTTAATCTCTGACAGCAATGGTCAGTGTTAGCATACACACACACACCTAACTTCAGACAATTTAGAGTGGTCACTTGCAATTATCTCAACAATGGTGAAATTCCTCCTCAAGCCTGGCTAGATTGTTCTTAACACCCACTGTATCCAACAGAATACCAGGGACTACAAGGCGCTGCTTGTAGGTCTCTGCTTGAAATACCAAGTGTCAAAGCACAGATATTTTTCAGCTGCTAGCGGAAACAACAACAAACCAAGTTGACAGTGATGGTTTATTGAAGTCCAGTTTCAAGATATCAATCAGCAATCCTCCAGTAGTGTTTAGAGAAGTCCAGAAACAATTGATGGTTCCACTGTCCCAATGGCACTACCATCAATTGCCAAGTTATTCTATATGTATGCAGTTTGACAATAGACTTCAGACCAAACACATGTGGATATGAGAAACTATCTTGAAGTATCTATGACACATCCAACAACAGTTTCCATGGAAGCAGATCCACCTTCAGACTTTCAGAATCATGGAAAAATGAAGCAAACTGGCCAATGATTGCACCAAATCAGTGAACCTCAAAAAGCAGGCACTACTTTAAACATTCATGGTGAACCACAGTAGCTGCGGTTCTCGTTAGCCGGTAATTTAGCATTCAGTTTCCTAAGTCAAATCCAGCCTCAAGGGAAGATTCCAGTAAACACATGTACAGGTAAACACTAGCATGAATTACACATGCTTTTCATCACCAAAAGCAAGAGAAACACAGACAAGAAAATTGGTATATTGCTGCGCAATTAGACCAACAGTGAATCTCTAGACAGAACAACCACAGAAGATCTCACTAGAACACAACACACTTTTAAAGAAGTTCTCGAGTTTGTGTCAATTTTACAGGCAAAGAGTACTAGCCCACTAAGTTGGAGACACAGACATGAAGGAAATATGTTTGAATTGATAATTAACGAAGTTTGTGAAATGATTACACCAGCAGACAATGGAAAATTCCTGTGGCTTTTTTGACTATTTTTAATACACCTGCTATGTTAATAGCAATCATTCAAAGTACTTTTTGCAAATAGTAGATGTGTCTTCATGTTATGCACAATTCTGGATTATAGTTACCCTACTTTCAGAGTGCTAAATAAACAAAACTTACAAATGTTTGCAGTATTTTGTGTTTGTCAAAAATCAGTATATCGGACAGTTTGCGCTTGTGATCAGATTTCAGAAAACAGACTTAAAGTAAATACGGTACTTCTCCCTAGATTTCGCACAAATTGCCAAAGGGGCCATTTTTTCATTTTCCCATGGCTGATTACCTTTTTGAAAAAATAGGAACCTGAGCAAATGTTGTTTCATCACATCTACACAGTGCAAACCACGCTTGTAGAAAACTAAAATGTCCTTGACCTTTACTTTAGTAGAGAACTTTAACAAAACAGAATTTGTTTTGTCCACCATATTGTGTGCTAAATCGGCGAAGAATTCCTGTACCTTTCCAAATACTACTGAATACATTCCATGTCCATCAAAAACTGATTACTTTGACCCTGAGTATTAACAGTAAATTCTACATGGTGTTGACTAGTAACAATGCATGCGCCCATTCCAGAAGCTCAAATTGCAAAAGGAAACATTAACAGCAATTGCCAGCAACTGTGTACAGCAGGAAGCATATATGTAACTCAGCGAGGAGAGCAATTCAGGGATTTAATCTTAGAAATAAATTTAACTTTTAATACGTTGCAGGACAGAACTATGCATAAGGTGATTACTAGAGTCTAGCATAGGCCTGGGCCAGGTCACCACCAAATTGGACATGGAATGGAATCCAGATTGGAGGTCAAATGACTGGTAATTCAATACACAGTGGCAATGACAAGCACACATTACCTAGACCAGCACCATCTACAGGAACAAATACCCACAATGTCCATGGTCAACTTTCAGTCAGATAAAATTACTACAGTACTTTATACTGAATGTGGAAGTGAAAAAATTTCAAAGGATGTCATGATCTATATCATTATATACAAAGTATTTTTAGTGGTCACACAGAATATTATTTTTAACAATTTAACAGGCAAGCTGTTCAGTGAATGAAATATTATATGATAAGCAAGGACATGAACTCTATAGTCACTAATGATCACATTAGCCAGTGATTATAGCAAATTACAACATGAAGGCATTATGAATGATCAATCCACTATCACAATGGGAAGGATAAATCAATAGCTCAAGGGTGCAGTAACTCCTTTCATTGAGGATTCTGCTAATGAGAGATTCTGAATTTAGAAGTAAAGCGTAACATCCCAAATAGTGTTCGCCATGACCTGGTTTAACCCATCGCTACGACCTGTTGGCCGGCACTTGTGGCATGTGCGAATGACATGTGACGTTTTTGAAAAAATAGCAAACAAATAGAAAAAAAGCATCAGCAGTGTTAATAATGTGTTAACAGCTGTAAATAAGGTTTGTGTGCAGCTTGATAGTGTTGGACTGTATGAACATCAACCACTGTGCAGTACTTCCAGGCATTCGCCAGCTTCCAAAACATGGCTTTCAGCCTACATTGAAACATATTGACCATGACCACTTACATTGCTGAGATAACAGCTTCAAAAGTACAAGTAGTCACACAACACAGCACAACTCTTACACTCTTCCCATGTGACAAAACATTCCACAAGCTGCCCACAAAACAAAGAATACTTTATACCTGTGGACTTGCCACTAGCCAAAAATCAAAATATTGTACTCACTGTTTCAGTTGAATCCATTTCAGGTAAGAACAGCACATGAAAAAGAAAACAGCTGACATTAACAAACTGTTCTGCAAAACCTACAGCAGTCACATGGTACATTAATGGGGTTGGTACAAACATAATGGCCACTCACTCATTCACTTGCTGATTAATGCAGTTACCCTTCAGCCTTCTGTCTTCATTTGTTGCATATTGCCACTGCACTCACTCTATAATTCCAACAAATCGATGTCACATAAAAGGAGTGGTGTGTTGAAAATGTATATCATTACACAGATTTATGATTTACAGAGGTCCCACTGTATTTCTCAATTTACAGAGGTCCCACTGTATTTCTCAATTTACAGAGGTCCCACTGTATTTCTCAATTTACAGAGGTCCCACTGTATTTCTCAATTTACAGAGGTCCCACTGTATTTCTCAATTTACAGAGGTCCCACTGCATTTCTCAATTTACAGAGGTCCCACTGTATTTCTCAATTTACAGAGGTCCCACTGTATTTCTCAATTTACAGAGGTCCCACTGTATTTCTCAACATTTTTCTATGTGTATGTAATGGGCAAAGTAAATTTCCCCAAATTCAAAAAACAACGGCCAGCATTGACTTTTTTTATTTTCAGACACTCACTGTACTGCTAAGTGTTCAAAACTTCATTGAGTGTTTGTTGATGACAGCCATATTGTATTAAGTTTCCAAGTAATCCAGTTAAATGTCTTCTTGTTTACTCTTGTTGAAATTTTTGATGGAATATTTTACTGTTCCGGCACATTGTGTTCTAATCTAAAGACACTATACCGAACTATCTGTATGTGCTCCATGTAATCAACTGAGTTAATAACCAGAATAAGGGCATAATTATAATTTTATAATTTTTTTAAAATCAATCTACTTAAAACTAACACTTAAGTGAACATAGCATGACTGATTTGTTTATGTTCTTTATGGCATCCTGTTGACTACTTATAAACACAACTTTGTGATAACACAATGTTACTGGCATGTGGCATGAACCACATGCTGTGCTGCACACACACTTTATATTATAAACTGCTACTAACTCAAAACACTCCTAAGGATCATCTAGGAATCATAACAGTATCATGCTACAAATTGGACACCGCAAATATTTGAAGCTATTTTTCAAATTTTATATCATCCATGAATACCAGTAAAATGTGTGTTTACAAATCACAACTTAGGAGCTGCATTAAACCCTTGCTCTGTCAGTTTTGATTTCCACAGATCACATATCCCAATGAAATAGACCACAAATTGTTCCTCACAGCAATTCTCCACATACTTAGCACATTCACCTCATTTCTCACCCTCTAATTATTTGTGAAAATAATATTTTGTCCCTCACAGGGTATTTGTTGATTCCCCTAATTCACACAATCAGTTTCACTGGTGGTAAAGTACTGTTACCTATATTGGAACAGGATGAAGTGGCTTCATTGCTATTAATTGGATCACATTGGCAACCAGAAGGGCACATTTCAATAAATTCACACACAGACAGTTGACCACGCTAGGTAACTCAATTAATATTGCAAAGGAAGACTGTATATTCAGTGTATTTGGCACACCCTGACTATCAGTAAAACGCATTCATTTTGTGCAAAATAAGAAGTTACCATGGTCAAAATAGGTGCGATTTCTCAGCTTTGAAAGAACTAAAACATCAGGTTTCGACACTTAGCATAACAACAACTTCTCAAACATAAGCTGGCAATGTCCCCATACGGCAACTGAGGTCACTACAACAAGGCAATCCCACTTGGGGGGCTGCGAAAATCATGACCCCTACAACCAATACATAGTTGGCAACAACCGACACGAAAATACAATAAGTACGAGTCACCAAAGATGAAGATCCAGCAAACTCAGCAAATGTCCGAATAGAAAGTTAGAACAGTCTCGCGTGCTCGGTAATGACTAATTCTCACCTCCCACGTGGGTCCAGTACCCTACCAAGTCTCACCACCTAAGGCTCGACACTCGTTACCTGTGCATGGGCCTTGATGTTTGCTGTCTGTTTACTTCCTGCATTATTTTGAGTGTCTTGAAAGTGTGTGTGTGGTGACATCACATCAGATTTTAGTAGATGGCCAAACAAAATCTGAGGTAGAAGGTTGTCAGATGGAGCTCTGCCGCATCTCATTATTTCTTATAAAATTTAAGGTTATGGCTTTCAAAAAAGAAATTTTAAGAGCTTGGTCTCAAGAAATAATGAACTGTCACTTCTTTGCGAGTACAGAGATCACCTCTAAACTGAAGAAAGCACAGGTTTGATGGCCCTTTAATCGAAATATCTAAACAGTCATTCAAAAGTGATTCAAATGCCACAAGTCATTAGTGAAAGAAAATAATGGAATGCCTTATGATGCCCGGTACTAAGATCATTTTCTTTAAAAGGGATCTACTTTACTGTGCGTATAGTAAAATACAGATCACTGTTTTATCTTGAAGACAAATTTTCCATGTTAATTACCGTTCCTATGGTGACTATATACTGTCCAATGATCACTTAGAATGTGATGGGGACGGCCCAGCAGAATGCCTCCATCTTGGTTCTTCTACGTTCATGTCAATTGTCTTATCATAGCTGCAGTCAAGATATTTAACAAGAACAACGCGAAGTATTGAAATGTGCCCAGTACTGCAGCGCAAATGGTGTGCTAATAGGGGTATTGATTTTTATTATAAAAATGGCACAGAATACATTGAACCAATCCAGAATGGGAAGGTGTCGTCGTCTCTCAAAACTACTTGCCAAATTTCACGAAAATACATCAAAGAACTCCAGATACAAAGGCAAACGTAAAAAACTGCCATTAGGAACCCCAGCGGTAGTCGACTCTGTCCATCGCCTTTCAAGTTAATAGGAATACAATTGCGAAATTTCAAAAACATCTTGGTTTAGGAGATACAGCCGTAGATGTGAAAAAATGTCACTATTGGGCACCACAGCAGTTGGACCCATATGAAAATGTCACTAATGGGCACCCACAGTAGTTGGACCCCATTTGAAAATGTCACTAGTGGGCACCACAGTAGTTGGACCCATTTGAAAATGTCACTAGTGGGCACCACGTCAGGTATGTTCTTGTCAGTAGGAACACATATAGTCAGTTCTCATTATGATCCTCTGAGCTGTTTGGGAGATACAGAAACAGGCAACAAAAAAGACCAAAAAATAATTAAAATGGCCACTAGTTGCTGCAGAATAGGTCGAATCCATCACAAAATGGAAAGGATTTTGTTTGCCAAATTACATGAAAAAGCATCAAGGAACTCTGAAGTTACAGAGACAAAAGTAAAAAATAAAATTGCCACTAGGGAGCACAGCTGTAGCTGGACTGGTCTGAAACTCGTGACCATCTGTTGCCATCTCCATAAGAACACATCTGCTAAAATTCAGAAAGATCTTGCAAATGGTGAAAGAGATACAGTAGTGGATGCAAAAAATAAAATTGCCACTAGAGGTTGCCAAAGTAGCTGAACATGTCCAAAAGTCAGAGTCAGCCTTGATTTTCTTATCAGGAACACATCTTCAAATTTTAATAATGATCCTTCAACCAGTTTGGCACATGGAGAGGGTGGTGTCAGAAATGCACTCAAAATTTTTACAATGGCCACCCAGTGGCGCAGAATGTCAAATCTGCCCGAAAATGAAAACACGTCATGGTCTCCTTCACAGAAACCTATTTGCAAAATTTCATTTGCAAAATCCGTTGAGGTCCATTGAAGATTCAGACGTAAATGTAAAAAAATAAAATTGCCACTAGGGGGCAAACTGGTCGTCGGATCAGTACGGAAGTTCACTCATTCCGTCTCATCCACAAAAGGAACACATGTTCAAAATTTCATGAACATACATCAAAAGGTTTTGGATACAGAGCAGCAGACGCGGGACGAATGGGCGGACAAGGATGGTGGCGTAATGATATAGAATTTATATGGTGCAACTTTACTTTTAGGAAAAAGTGAAAAACAAATTCATGTGTCTTTAATATTATGTCCTAATTGGCGACATTTTACCACACTCTAAAAAAGAGGGAAATAAAGGAAGGGACAAATAGATTTATAACCAAAACAGCCAAGACCCACAGCAGTGAGACCAGGCAAGCAGACCCCCAATCATACAGGTAATTAAGTGTGTGAGATAGATGGCATCAGTTAATTAGTCGATAGCCAGAGCACATTCTAGAAAGCATTGATATCAGTCTAATTATAACCAGACCTCATTACAGAAATGTCAAGTAAGCTGAATGTCAAGATTTAGGATAGCTTATTGTACAAACAGACAAGCATGTAATTAAAGGAACATGTTCCCCAAGATGAGAAGTTTAGAAAATGCTCCAAGGGGAATGTAAACATGAACCTTCTATGTAATTCCAAAGAAATTCTATGCCGACAGGGGATCATTCCTCCTTGAATTTCGAAAAGGATGAGCTGTCTCTCGTTCAAACACAACAGAGAATGCAGCTCAAAAATTAGTTTTCCTGCATTTACCATTCTGAATATAATTGAAACAAAATTATTTCAACTGAGCCTTTAAAAAAGGCTTACAACAACAAGGCCAATGTTTTAGAAAAACACCACAATGTAAAGACAATTCATCTGAATTGCAAACAGAAGAAAAACAATGTACCTGCTTCGAAAATTAGGTCAGGGGACAGGGGGGAAGGGGGGGGGGGCAACTAGCCAGTGAATTTCTACTTTGCCACATCCCATAATTAAGCAGTGTTGAGGACTAGACAACTGGCTAGGTATATCCCTGTTCCCAGTCCCTTTAAATACACTAAACCTATGTTTATTGGATTGTTACAGTCAATTAACCATTTACACAACATTACAACACCAAGCTGATACTGGTCACAGCTAGTTAGATTTGTTATACATCCTGTACTTAGATGAAAGTCTGTTTATATATTAGAGCTGCAAAGGAACTGTAAACTAGCTTTAAATACTCAGGGAACATTGTGATATCCCCCTAATGTAAATAGTGCATGCAGAAGGCTTCAAATAACTTCATCACTTGAATGACAACCACGTGCACCAAAAAACTTCAAAACTTTCTTCTTTTTTGTATGTAGACGCGAAACACCAAACTCTGATTTTTTAACATGTCCGCTCTTGAATATCCCTGTTTGGTTATGTACTACCCCTGTTTGGTTATCTACGTATACACCTACCCTAACCTAAAGTAAAAATTCTCTAGTTTGGGACAGTAAAAAAATTATTCTGCTCAAAGTTGGCACAAGCACTAAGTTTTAGAAATAAACAACATTGGCCGACCCAAATTCAAGAACTGTGAGAAAGACAGCAAAATCACCCATGATACGATCAGAACTTATAGTTTTTTAAAAGAACACAACCTCATGAATGTCTGCCTGCAGATTTTCAACTCTCTCTGACAATGCGATGTGTCTTTATTCTTACAACAATTCATTCAATTCTTGTATTTGATGAAATCAGAAGGGCAACTGGCTGAGAATTAAACTAAATCGCTTGTTATGGAAGATATGTGTCCATACCCTTTTAAAATTTGTTTCTGAATACCCCTCCTTGACCTTAATTTTCAATTTTAATGCTCCGGGTATTAACCTTCAGGAACAAATACAGTACTGTGGTATTTAACATCAAAACAGTAGATTAATATCAAGTATTAATCTCATAATGACTTGTAACAAGCATCTGCATCACAGACCAATGAGAGATGTATGATGGGAAGACAGGAGTTAGTGACCACAAGAGGCAACATACAGTTGTTTGATGCAGTGGTCCATGATTGCAGTTGTCTGATGGAGTGGCCCATGTAGACAGTCCAGGCAACGTCCAGAAATTAAGAAATTGCCTTTGAACAAGAGAACAAATGACTGTTCAGAGAGATATTGTAAAAGAAAAACATTGTTTTAACTATTGTCATGATTTGATGCTCAGCAAAACTAGACCACCATGTACAGCATACGTTATACTAGTCAGGCTTGTAATACTGCATAAATCTTCAATAAGTAATGAACTAATGCCTGAAGGGAAATGAACAGACCAGTGATATCATGGCCAGGTCTCCATTGTAATATTATAAACTCCAGATTATCTACATCTAACATGTGATCTTACAAGACAAATTGTTTAAGTGTGAATGTAGGTTCTTTGCACTGCAATCTCACTCTGACCACACTGATGATTCATTTAAAGCATTTCACTCTTATTAGCTGGATAAATATGAAAATCATATTATGACTTCTACTGTACCATAACACCATTCTAGTTCCATTAATAACAAGAACATCAAAACGACTTCTGAAAAACAACATGACCGCCAGTCCTCCAAATCAGACCGCCGCACCACAAATCAGAAGTGTCAGAAATTGAACATGCCATACGGACAAAATGTTACCAACGCCTGTGTGTAATACTGGTTATGACATAGCCAGCAAGCTAGTTGTATGACAGCTATTGTCAAAATACCGTTAGGTACGCGTTGAGCTCTGTAAGACCCCAAAATTTCACACAGCCCGGGTAGTTCTGCTCGTCACCTGGTCATGAAACGATGTAAAGCTAACAACCGGCAGACACTCACTTTGCCCGTTGCAGCAGCAAAATTTGTTCTGAAATTTGGTTGGCTGGTATCAAAATAATAACAACTTGTAACAAAATGAAACCAGTTCCGGTAATTTGTTGTGAATGTACGCAACCTCGTGGAAGAGAACAGTTGATTGAAGAATTGGGGAAAAAAGAAACTGGCCAATAGTGACGCAATATTTCATAGCAGCAAAAGCCAACATAAAGGAAAGCAGCACAATTCTAGCAACAGAATAACACCATAATCCCAATTTTTCCAACACCGATTAACAATTTAGTTTACTCAAGGAACAGTGTTGTTTTTAATGAGATTTTTTTGGCCACTTTTTCAGCCACATCGGCCCAAAGCAGTACATTTAGTATTTCCAGCTTGGCACATCAAAGCTAGTTATGATGATACTTTACCCGAGAACCAGTTATCTTCGAACGCTTTTTTGACTTGACTAAAACGTCAAATTGGAAAAAATAAGTTTTATTTTGTACTAAATCTAATGCAGTGGGTAAAACTATAATTATTTAGCTTATTAATTTTAAATGTTGACTTTCTTTAAATCATTTATATATCACCATAATTGAGTGGTGGGGCGGTTAAGTTTCAATCCCGGTGGTCACGTTCAGTCTCCGACAGTCCTGTTTTACGGTGGGGCGGTCATGTTTTTAGGTGCGTCAGTCCCATTTTCTGGTGCGGCAGCCCTATTTAAACCTCGTAGGTCCTGTTTTGTGGTGACTTGGTCCAGTTTGGAGGACCGGCGGTCATGTTTCGAGTCCAATGGTCATGTTGTTTCTCACCCGTGTTACTGGGATTGGCCAACCCTAAAGTTGCAAATTAGAAAATGACGCATGTATGCTTTGCCAGTGACTCGAGTTGGCAACAGGAATAGTATCCTATCATGGTAAGGAATGAGTTGGCAACAGGAATCTAAGTATCCTATCATGGTAAGGAATGAAACGAACTTTATGAGAGTAAAAGGTCTGACTCCATATTGATTTTTATTTATTTTTAGCCCTCTAAACAGGGCAAAATGCAGCTTAAACTATTACCAGGGGCTAAAAAGAACAGTATGAAATGACAAGAATGTAAACATGAAGTTGATGAGATATGGATATGAAAGAGAAACTCAGGACATTGTTGTCAAAACAATAACTTCGTCTCATTCTCACAACTATAATTCTAATTGTGAACAAAATACAAAGTCAAAAGCAAGCTAACTGTAATGACCGCAAATTTGCAAACTGATTTCACAAGATCTCATTTTATCTCATTTTCCACCTTTTCTACTGTTAAGACCTTACCAAAGTTGTACGACTTAAACATGTTCTAACGTTAATGTCTTTCACAGGTATTCTGATAAACACAACTACAAAAAGCAAAAAGCGTAAAATAGAGTTATTCTCAAATGAGCAGTTAGCTGTAATGTATAATTTAAAATGAGACTTTGTGCCGCAGCAAGAGACAGGAAACACAGGCATGGCAATGGTGTAGTTATCTTTATGCAAGGATAATAGTTGCATTTGCATGGGAGTCAGTTGTCATGGAGACAGACATTTTTGACACTGGCTTGAAAGGTAGAGCAAGTTGCACCCCATCAGCTACTACAGTTTCAATTCCACATTTAAACACGATGCAAGAAGGGATAATTTCAGTCATACTTGCGTAATAGCGTAGATATGAATGATTCGTTAGCATTCCACGTGGTTTGGACGTTCACTATTGCTTATGCATGCAGGCGCAGTCTTCCTATAAATGACTCATGCTGACCCAGTTTGCAATCTAATGTCATGTAAATACAACTTGAAGTGGGGCATGTGGTAAAAGTGGAGTAAACGGGTCCCTTCAAAATGGCTTCAGAGAACCAGTTTCACTGAATAACAGACATTGCCGTTATTTAGTGAAAACTGGTTAGACTCTTACTAACAAGACAATCTGCCTCAAAACATGTAATGTAAATGTGATTACTAATGAAAATATTATGTTATGTTTAGACTTAAAAGATAAAATTGTCAAACTTTGATGATCTCATACTCAAGACACAAACGGAAATATTGTTCATACAACTTCTTGAACTCAGAAAATCTTTTATACTTTAAATTTCATGGTTTTATTGAGACCTTAAAAAACCTTTAGTCCAAACACATACATATATTTACCAGTGGGTTATCTTTATGCAAAGTGTTACACTCAAGTTCACTGCTTCATTCAGATATTGTTCTATTTCAGTGACACTTGTCCACACTGGCCAACCTCAATGTTTTCACCTGTTGTAATTGAATACTACAGGTGAGTCATTCTGTGTACAAGCGACATTCCATGAGTGAAGTCACCTGCAACAGACATCACTTCAGACTTGGTCCAGTGCCTATCAAGGCTAACTTTGTTACATTTTCAAGACTCAATTTAGGGACCTGCAGGTCATCAATATGACCTGCAGGTCGTCAATATGACCTGCAGGTCGTCAATGCGACCTTAGACTTTGTTTGACAACCAGGTAAAAATCCAAAGTTGCATTGACAGATATCTGCACTTTGACAGCTTTTCAATTTTGTCTCTTGCCAATGGGGGCCTGAGACCCCAGTTCCTGTTTGGCGACCTAGAAATACTGCCTGGTCACATCTGACAAGTTGACATATCGACACCTGATTTGGTTGTTTGTGCTCAAGCGTTTCCAATTTAGCAACATGTTTAAAAGTAAATGAAACCATTTTGATGTTATGTTTAAAAGAAATACAGATCACTTTATTTGGAGCCACATTTCCACTGGGAGACTGTTATGTTTGCACAATAGTGTATAAATAGGTGATTATCTGGCATTCCATATTGTGATTTAAATGGTATGTTCTCACGTCTGCTAACTACTAAGAAAAAGTTCCATTCTCAAATCACACAACCTCGACTAGCAACCCTATGGGTCAGTCAAAAACCACTGCTATTCAGCAGAGCTGGCTTTGCTTGCAGTTTTTGAAAGCAGTGCTTATCAAAGAAATTTGGTGAAATGTGGAATGTTGGACCTTCACAACACTTTAAAAACATAACTGGATAATAAAACATAACTGGATAATAAAACATAACTGGATAATAAAATGATCCTCCTGTTCTGTTCACCTTTCCTTCACAAGAATTAGCAAACCAAAACTAAAGAAATTTGTCGACAAAAAAGACCACCTGCAAAATGGAGACCGTTTCCGGTTCCGTCAGAGTAAGATCTCGAAGATCAGTCTCGTTTCTAAATCAACCAATGGCATTCAAGTAGAAACTAGGTCATTAGGTTAATTGTTGATATCTTTTCTCAAATCACGACATTAACTTACGGCAGTATAACTCAGCGACAAGATGGTGTCGAGAGCACAGCATGTGTGCGGAAAATGTTGACATTTTTGCATATACCGAGGACTGCTTTCATTAAATGACTTTTCCGCTTTGGTTAGGAACTGGTACTAAATTTTGCTTCATTCATTTTAATTGGCAATATTTGGGCAAAATTGTTCCACGGTTTAACAACCTTGTGGAGCGTGTTATTTAGACAGGTTACATGTCTACTATGGGTTGGCGCCAGTGATATTATTGTAAATTCAAACTTTTGAAAATCAAACAAAATATTTCAGTATTTATTACTGTCCGAAACAGGTAAGACTGTACGAATGGTAGCATGCATGAAACCTTGTGTCAACAACTGGTTGCAAAATGAGATGAAAGAGGACAGGCAGGCCAAGGACTGCTATACATCAGTTTGTTAACATTTGGGTCAACACCAGTATACCATACAAAGAGTGAGGTGAACGTACCTAAAGAATAGAAACAGGTCTGTTACTCAGTTTTATACAAAGTTCAATCATAACGACAAATAACATAGAAAGCAGTGCGAGATATACCACAAGGTGATTCACTGCTGCATCAGACAGAAAGAATGAAAATGTGTCTAACATTTAGATGTCTATAGCAATAACTGAAGAGACCACTTAAAAAGAACAAGTCAGAAATATGGTTGTGACACATGAAATAATATCCCACTGAGTGAACCCTGCGCATGTTAAGACTAGTGAATAAACAAGATAATACAACTGGGACCATCACCGTGTGATCCCTAGAATAACATCATTTAGAGAAGACTGTTGGCTAATCAAGTTAAATTCCCCTCATTCTTCTCCTGGGAAATTTGACTCAGTCTGATGACTATGAAAACAACAGAAGAGCACTAGCAAATTTGACTTCCAATGGAATACACAGGTCTAATTTTTGGACGCCTGAACTTTTTCACTTTTTCTTGAGACTATTTTTGAAATTTTAAGCACAATTCAAATTAGAGAATAAAGCAACAGCCAAAAAGTCTTGTTGATGTTATCCATCCAAATTATCCGTCCAAATTATCCTTCCAAATTTTATTGAAATTTATTACCGTCACAGAGACTGAATGTTTCCAGTGGCCGCCAAAGCGATTGGCTTTATCACAAGTCACAATATTCAAAAAGAATTTGATGATTACAGGAGTTACAATACGCATGAATGGTGGACCTCATTTTTATTGTGTTCACATCCCTTTAAATTGAACTTGACGTCCATTAACTACCAGTAATACTGGCTTTGGTAGTTAATGGATATCAAAATAAACTGTAGGTGGCGCTGTTGTCATCCAAGTAATCACAAGGTAGCGCAGATGCATTGCATGCACGCTAAGATTTTTTTAATGTGACAATTTCAGAACATTCACATCTGCTAATTGACATAAAACTTATTTCTAATTCGATTGGTGATTATTCAAGCAAAATATAAGCAACTATTAGCGACGACACTACCCTTCAGTTGCTGACAACAACAGTGGCCCCTGACGATAACTTCAGTGGAACCGAACTTGACCGTTCATACCGTACCGCAGCGTCGACACTCCGCTGTTAAATCCACCTGTTTATTGCCAAGTTAACTGACGCTATTAACTTTGATCCAGAACAGAAGTTAATCGTTCACACTGACCGCAACTCTCAAAAATACCGACACATCGACGCTAATATGAAAGGGTCTCAAGGTAACAGAAACAAACATCATTTAATTTTTGTAATTCACATCTAAACAGTTCATTTCCCAACTCAGATCAACACCAATAATGCATCCAAGTCAGTGACATCAAGTTAAATTTTGGTGCAGAAGAACCAAAGAATGAAAATTAAGACCCTCAAATGACAAAAAATAACTAACAACATTTAATATCAGGGCTGAATTGACATTAAATTTACAACAGTCTGATAAGGCTGGTTAAACCAATGACTTATTCTGAACAAAGGAAAATTTGATTAAGTGTTTCAATAAGATATAAGCTAAAGCAGCTGTGATAAATGAATAATTTAAACCAGTTGAAACCAACAACAGAAGGGCCTGTCCACTAAGCGCTCTGCCAAGACCCATAAATGCACTACTGTGATCGCTCTAGGCAAGAATAAATGAGCTAAATTTGACAAAAATTCAAGACATTAAAGAACTGAAAATTAGCGTTGGAAGTTCAAAGAAATGAGGCTTGGCTTACAGTTCCTCTTTATACACAGAGTGATTCTTGGCTATATTTTGACCGTTGGTCAAGGGGCCTTTGTTTGACAATAATGAACGATGAAATTGTCTTTTTTTAGCCAAAGGGAGCACTCGTACAAATTTTATCATAGTCACTGACATCTCATACACCAACTACAAAAAGTAAGAGCAATACACTGAACAGAACGTGAACTTTAATTTTAACATTTCAGCATTTTAATTGGTTCCATCTTCAATAATTTTCGAAATATCTCTGTTAAAAGTGTATTTCAAGTGAGTCAGCTTTAGTCAGTTTAGTTGTCTCCCAAGCTCAGGAACCAAAAAAACAACGAACAACTTGGAAATTGTCACTAGAGAAAGCAAAAACAAAATTCATTACATTAGATTTCTTTATCCAAACTCATACAAGGCCCTCAATCTCTCGATTTTGGGACTAAATATCGGCCCCATTCCCCTCTGAAAAATATTCCCTTCACGAGGCCCAAAAATTCTACTCAAATGATTGAAATAACCCCTGGAGGCTCGAATCACTTGTAACTCACACAGGTGACAATTTGAAAGAGCACAAAATGATAGGGCCCTGGCATGTATACATTTTAGTAATAGACAGCAAATACAATATTTCGGCAAGTCAACAAGTAAAATCATATTCTGATTTTCCTCAGATTAAAATTTCTTTCTAGGAAATGAGAAGTAAAATTTTGTTCCCCAACTAAGGATTGGGCTCGGCTGGTGATTGTTTTACAACCAAAGAAAGTTTCAGGTGATAATCCTCACAATGTGAACCACTGGTTATAATAGAGACTCGTGATATGCAAAAATGCATTTGCACTTGCTAATAATTCTTATTTATGTATGACTACCGGTAATGCCTAATACATTATGCCTAGTTTGACTCATTTTGCATCAAAAAATCATCAGTAAGGAAAAACCTTCAAAAATAAAGTTTTGAATTTTGTTATTAATATCATTTCAACTTGGTAAGACGCTTGTATGTCAACTCACCAGTTGCCATGACAATATTCTCAAGTCACTAAAACAGGAATACGATAAAATAAAAAAACAATTGGTTGTGTTCAGGAACATATCATGAAGTCTTCTCGACACACGTATAGAAATCTTTTCCTTTCATGAAACAGTTACAGACAACAAATCTTGTTATTGCCAAAAGCAGATAGTTTTAACAATTAGCATTAGTACCTAAAATGCACATGTTGACAATTAGCATTAGTACCTAAAATGCACATGTTGACAATTAGCATTAGTACCTAAAATGCACATGTTGTTGATAAACAATTACTAATGGACATAAAAACAAAATGACATTAAAACCTAGTAGGTTGATATTTAATGATTTTTATCAAGGATAAAATTGCAACTGGCAATGTAGTATTTCAAGGTTACCTCACTTGTGGTCATTAATCTAACAGTCAGATGCACTGCAACAGCCTTAGATTATGAGAATTGCTCACTTAATAGTAATGAGTCCGAAAGTTAAACATGATATTGTTGTAATCTCGAACATGAACTGCCCATCCCAGTTGAGTAGTTGAGAAGAGTTCACTTTTTTAAAATAAAAATCTAGTTCTTTGCTTGTAATGTACACATACAATCAATGTGACATTGCCATGATTGACAGTGGTGCATAAATGTTATCAACTTAAAACAATACTACGAAATAAATGTGCCATCGATATCTGAACGATAATACCAGGCGACTGATGATAGGCAAAACTAACAGAGACAGTCAACAGACAACACTGACTCAACGTCAAAAACAGACGAACACGGAGTGGTCAAATTGCATATGTATTTACTATGGTGAACAAGTACAGATTAAGAAGAATAATTATGCTTTATGGAAAAACACGTCTAAAATAAGCATTTAAATATTATGACACAAAAATTGAACTTACCGTGAGACATAATTTCCCTGAAAAATAACCAAATTTCACCGCCAGAACGAGTATACACGCATGCGTAAACGGATTGTCAGTGTGGCAGGCAAATGGGAGAACGAACAAATCATCAACAGTATAAATGGATTGACTTAAACAACGACTTTTTTCGTATACATAAGAAATTGTAAAAGCGGGTCTCCAGTTTAGACTGATGAAACTAATATTTTATCACAAAAAAGACTTAAATACACGTTTATTTCTTACTCTATTTTAGCGACCTCTATTGATAAGGTCTGAAAATATATTGAGTCAGCCAAGTGAGGGCAGAGAGGTTTCTCCCACCTAAGACCTCTTCGCCGTACTTGCGTTAAGAAATCTTCACTTATGGAACGGAAATAGTGAATTTTATCTCGTAATTCAACATCCCAACCTCACCAATCAATCACTTCATTGGCCACGCTCATTCGATGCAATATCCGTCAGTGTCCGTAGGCGAGCAGGAGGGCGGCGAGGTTACAAAGTTACTGAACACTTTGGTGTCACTTGGATATTGTTGAGCATTGCATCGATCAAAATTGTTAGCCATTTCTCTGGGGGAAGCCCCTGAGAATGCTAACAGTAGCCCTTGATGGCTCGCGTGATTTTGTGTGGTCGTGCGTAATTGCATCTTTTCGCCAAGTTCCTGCGTCTTTGGCATGCACCATGATCGTAGTGGACAGCACCAGTAAAATTTACTTGTTCGAAATCTATGTAGATGAAATATTTTTCAGAAAAATGGGTAATCTATAGAAATCCTGTTTTTGCTGCCCAAAGTTTCATGTTAGTGGATCGGTATATTGGCTGTAAACTCTTTTCCAAAAATTAATGAAAGGAAACCTGATCGAGGACTTGAACTCAAACATTTTTATAGTTCCAAATGAATTATTTACTTAGCTAAAAAAAAATCAATAAAAGAAATTCATCATTCCAGTCATGGGAAACGTTATATCAATATTACAAAACCCAATGAGGGAAACAGGCGTTTTTTTATTTTTACATGTTGACCTGGTGGCCGTCTCTGATATAATCCCCAGAGTTGAAAGAAGATTAGTGCTCCATTAATTTCCTGAGCGATGATTAGTATTTTCCTTTTATTTTTCAGCTCAAAACAAACGAGTACTTATGCAATATGATCGCCATAATGTTCTTTTGCAATTTCATGCGTCACCCATTAAAATAACTGCTGTATGCATCGAATTTCAAACTGAAACTGGATTCAAACAATGGTATTTTTCAAAAGTAGATGGAGTTATACCATGCGAATGCTGATAAAGAGAAAAACAGATGCATCCACAAGGGGGCGATGCCAACTTCTGAAACTACCAAACTACTTCCATAAACAAATGGCGGTTTAATTTTTGAGCGATGTAAACCACTTCTCCTGAAACGATTGTGTGTGCAGCAATATCAGACGTATACACAACTTTAAGGGTGTATTAAACAAACTGCCTTAAAACCAACGTCATCTAAAACGTATACTATAATGCCCTTCTCATAACAGTTTTTCCAAAAAATGACCGTTGTGTTAAATATTCAAGGGTTATAGATCCAATTAAATTACAAATGATATCATATAAGTACAAAATACGACCCACTGTATGATATAGGCTCCGAAACTGTTAATAAAATACAACGTGCAAACAAAATGTTATCCGTCAATAGAAATCATTTATTATCTGCTGACTGGGCCTAGACTCTGTATCTCAAAAAATGAAACCAAAGCAAAGTTAATCCATTTAAAGTTTACAGAGTGACAACAGAAAACCTAGTGTAATTCGTCAGTACTCTGCCCTCTGGTGCAGATTTCGGCAGTAGTGCCTCCCTGATGCAGGTTTCGTTAAAAACGATTTAACATTGATTGTTAGATAACTTCTTTCTACGTTTCTCGTATTGTCTAAAAATACTCCTTGTGTGCGGAAGAAATAGTGAAATTTTTGCAGGGTTATAAGCCTCACTAGCTCGAATTGACTTCTGACGTTTGAAGTGATGCAGTTCACTGGTAGATGGAAAACAAAGAGTAATCCGGGGCATTGTGTTCATCCACATCAATGCCATGATGTCACCTCGCGCCAAGTATTCATCGCTAATGACTAAAGCAGCTGCATCGTGCTTAGCTTGTCACTGCTTCAAATATGTCCCAGTGTACGGTAAAGAATACATCGTGCTTAGCTTGTCACTGCTTCAAATATGTCCCTGTCTACGGTAAAGAATATATCGTGCTTAGCTTGTCACTGCTGGAAATATGTCTCAGTCCTTTTGTACGGTAAAGTGAACAACTTGCATCGCGTGCTTCTTCATGCAGTGACGTAACCAATGATGTCACCACTTGCGCAGAAAATAGTTCATTCAGCTACTTCGACCTCCAAATCAAAAAATGGCTACCGATCAAATTTGACTTCATTAACAAGAGGCGCCTGTTGAGAAATTGTCGATTTTAATACTTCAGTTAAGGACGCCATTGTCGTTAAAATTGTTAAGTGCGTTCACTTCGGCGATGTCAAATGTGCTGCGAAATCTTTTTGAAAGACGTTAATACTTTTCTGTTGCATTTTGCCCTGTAGCTGTTCACGTTCACTGGCGATTAAATGCAGAATGGACACGCCTATTTTAATCGCGTCATACTTAGGTGACTTTTTCAACGTAGGCTAGTTCGCGCTTCTAATATTGCCAGTACAAATGATTTATTAATAGCTAATCATTCCGCCCACAAAATATCTGTTGGTTCATTGTAGGTACCGTAGATACCACAGAGTTTGACCCCTTCCCCTTCTGGTGTATAACGCATTATGTAGGTATGGTACTTCGCGATTCATTTTTCGTAGCCGTTGTAAGAACGTTGCGGATAATTGATCCATCTGGGAGAGTGTCAATCAAGCGTAGACGTGTGCAAATTTGACATCTAATGTGCAGACTGGATCCATTTTTGTAAGTATTTATGTCATAATCTGAATAAAAAAATTGTTAAGAAAAAACATGGCTTACCCGCAAATCATTAAAATCTGCTAACAAATTTTTGAAGCACGCGATCACTTTCTTTTGTGCCACGCACCTGGTTGTTTTCGGCCGACGTGTCTTATATTCAGTCAAATTTACCAAATGACATTTTGATTTTAAGGTCAATTTTTTTCTGCTCAACTTAATCATTTTGTCAGATAATACAATCCGTCGACTTTCTATAGATATCCACAATTATATATCAATTTCACGCCGATCCGTGGCAATGTTCACTGATCCATAACATTTGCGAATGCTACCAAGAACTCGGTCGGTTAAAACTCCTATCAAAGCGGTCTGACATTCTCAACAGTATTAAATGCTTGTACATGGTTTGTGACCAGTCGTCTTGTATTTCATCGGTCACATGATACGTGCAAGAAGTGAACGAAGGACAAATTGGACTAAATGATACAAAAAGCTCCTACAGTTCCTTCTGTGACGTCATACAAGCGTGGGATAACTTATTAGTCACTTACCGACTGGAAACTTGAATCATCTTCAAAGTCTTATTTAAAAAATAAAGAAGTCTTCGTGGGCAAGTCACTCTCTATTACGTTAGGGATCTAGAGGAATCAACTTGTTCTAAGGCTGAACTACAGACGAGAGCACAATGGGAACTTAGAACTTAGTCCACAAACGCAAATGACTTGTGCACGGATAAACTTTGCGCCAATAAACAGCTGTTGTTGACTTAGTTTTCTGAAGTGATCATTTCCGAAACTTGAATATTCAGTCGTGAATGATGATTTTATGAAAACAGTAGTTGTTGTGAGTAAAACCACGAGGAGTGGTTGCGTGTATTAGATACTGGACGCATTGTTCGATAAAATCTCGTTGACATCAGTGGCCACAGGCAAAACTAGCCTGAAAGCTTACCTAGAACTAGAAATTTAAAAATTACGTTAAGCGGTTACTGAACTATGTTCGTTTATCACAGCAAAGCAACCAGATTCGTTTGTATATGCAGTGTACGAAATCTTGCAAATATTTCCGTGAAATAGCTAGACTGTAAGAAATTGTTCCACCATTAGCTGACATGATTTACAAGAAAGTGTACACAGCATCCAGTTACTCTTATAAAACAAATACACCCACTGTCGGAAAATGCGCGTGCTTGGAAAATCTAGGCTCACCGACGTATTGTGATTTTCAATGACAAAGGGGTTAATTGAGTGTGACATTTGAAATAGCGACGTAAAGTTTACAATTTGTCACGGCGGCGACTTGTGTTTCTAATGAGCTATTTAACCGACACGTGTCTTAATAATGCTAGGTTGAATAATTGACAATCTGATATGGATTTTTACAAACTGTACTCAAACGCACGACTGTCGAACGAGTAGAAGAATATTTTTTTTAATCCTTTGTTTCCATTCGTTTGTTTCAAGCCTGTCTGGATATTTGTTCTGCAAGAGCATATTGTCAATTCCGTTGTTTCCAACATCTATATTTTCACACTGTTGTACCCAGTATTTCAAGTTTAGTTAAATCACAATCCAAAACATCACGCTATTTGGTATGCACCCAACACATTTTGAAACCAATGCCTCAAAGCTGACATCAGGGGCCGGGGTCCAGTCTTTGTCCCCGAAATCGAAACTGTTTTTTGTCATTTTCTGTTCCCGTACTGTTGGATGAATTCAAGACCAGAGTTATTAGTCTGCACTCGACTACATTATGGTTTATGCATACCAGTTCCTAGTCTAGGTTTGCACTTGATGACCCCTATATCCGTGATACAAACTCGAATAAAAGCTCGATTTCGAGTGAAAACTGGAAATTTAGAGTTTAGGCTCGAACTCTTAGTCCTAATGCTGAGGTCATCAAGTGCAAACTAGGATTAGGAAGTTACTCATTGTGCTCGAGCTCAGTCTAATATACACGTATGTTGAGTTCGCACAGAAGCAGAACAGAAAATGTGTGCAAACTTCTTTTGTATTTACTATCCTTTTATGCTACGATAGGGGCCATGTGCAGTTTAAAAGTCGAGTAAGAGCATTAGCAAATCCTTTAAGGGGAGTGTAACATGCGCGCACACCCAGCCTTCAATGTGGGGGGCTCGAATTCCTAACGTTGAGCACCTTTTAGTAACAAAATGGCCGGCGGACTAAAAAAAAAAACGGGCGCACCACTGTGAATTTCTCGTTTGTCCTTGTTTAGTGGACTTTTGTCTCATTTTCTCGGACTTTTTGTTTTTTGTCCACTTCGCCAAATGGGGAGCTCCTTCGAGCCCCGAGCCCCCCCCCCCCCTGGGTGCGCGCATGGTGTAGGATCCCGTAGGACCCCGTAGGACCTTATGTAGGACCCCATAGGACCTTATCGACAAGTCTGTATTATTAACCACATATCTACAAAAGTATAGACTTTAACTCAGTAAAAGTATTGTGTGAAAGCAGACAGTCTGCGGAATTGGATTTTTGACTTTATAATAAACTGCCATTAGTTAGGTTATATGACCATGTGTTGTTATTAAAATTTAGTAAAAAATGAAACATGTGTTCATAGTAAAAGAACAGTATTAATAATAATATGACCAATTTTGTTAGATATACTTATTCAATCAGAAATTTCAAACACGATGCACAGTTTTCTAACTTATCATCCTTTTCGTTTCATGGAAATTTTATTCTTTATAACATAAAAATCATAAACGCCCTTTTTAATTCTTCGTGGAAAAGTGGAACATTCTAGAAATAATTCCTAACACCATTTTGGAAAACAAAACATCATGGCTTCTAAAAGTTTCCAGTCAGACGAATCGGATCAGCCATTTCTGAACTACCATGTTCCCAAACTAGATACATTTGAACACTTGCATTTGGTCTTATGTAACCATTCAACGCCCGCTCATGTAGTAAAAATCTGCGGAAAACTGTTAGTAAACACGACCACTTACAATAATTTCAAAGATGCCTCAAAAGTGTACGTATCAGGTCGACTTATGGAACGCCATCAAAACAAACAAAGCCTATGCATAGTAACCTAATAAACATTTCTGAAGACGACGATAAAATAGGGCAAAAATAATTGCAAATGCTCAGCTGTGAAACTGACAACCTATTTTTATTTTCTGACCATCTGTTTAATAGACAAAGAAACAGGTTGCCTAGTAATCCCGGGGTGGTGTTACTGTAATCAGATGACTTAATTATCTGGATTAATTAATAGACGGTTGTCAATCAGCGTTATTGCTAAATTTAATGTAAACTCTCTTATGGAAAGTACCGCACAGTAGGGTACTTGACCCGTTCGAAGGAGTCCCATTAGTCAGTATCAGTTGACTGGTGAAAAAAGGTAAAACACGTGATGTACAATGACCGATAATAATTTATTACCATTCGGAACACCTTGGATATTTCTGTAGCCTCAAATCAATTTGAGGCTACAAAAATACCGAATGTCCTGTTACGGCACATGTTGTGGGAACAGTGCAACTTGTACAATTTAGTAGTCTCATAATTTGCCTGAATATCCATTAATATAGTAAAGATGTACAGGTGGACTGTCACAAACCAACCTATCTTTCATTCAGCAGAATCCAGCAATACGAGAAACTACTAAGCCAAGCAGAAAGCTACGCTACACTTGACGGAAGTGGCGGTGTCAGTGGCAAGGTTACGATGCGGTGACACATTTCATGTCATAAGTGGCGGTGTCACTGGCAAGGTTACGATGCGGTGACACATTTCATGTCATAAGTGGCGGTGTCAGTGGCAAGGTTACGATGCGGTGACACATTTCATGTCATAAGTGGCGGTGTCACTGGCAAGGTTACGATGCGGTGACACATTTTATGTCATGCTTTTCTCAGCATTTATGAAATTTACACTTTGGTGTCACGATGTTAGCAGGAATGTCGAAATCACGAGAATGGCGAGTTTCACAAGAGCATGTTGATGACGTAATGAGTTGGTGACATAGGTGAATACAAATGAGATGAAAAATGACGTGGCCAGTTTTCAAAAGACCAGGCGGTGGCGTGCATGGTGCGAACGATAGTAGTGCCACCAGTCGTTGAAATTAATTTGGAAAATTTAGTCAACATTTCTGAAGGAGCGACAATTTATGCAGCCACTGGCACACCACCAATAGCCCCAGCTTCTTTGAAAATGTATATTTAGTACAAGCGAGACAAATTGTCCACTCGCAGATAAAAGTCCAAGTTAAAGGAGGCTTTAATTAACAATGCTTGCAAGTCTGTGACTAATTAGGTTTGACACCGTGCAAGCTGTTGGAAGGTACCCATGAATAGAAATCTCAACGTATGAAGATAAAGTGTTTTTACTCACACTAACCAAGACTAAAAATATGAGCGTGAACTTCAGTTCGAGGCAGTTTTGAAAATATTTTTGCGGCATTTTGAGCGAGTGATTCATTGTTCAATACATGACAGATTGTGGTTTGTTTCGACACCCTTAAACTAAACCAAAGAAACCGAAAGTGACACTTTGATATGCAGAAAATGTTACAATAAAACTGACACTTTGAGTTTGTTAATTCTGAGTCGTTTAACAGTAGTTGCTTTTCATCGATAAAAAGAGTGGTTTGTATTTTGTGTCTAGCATGATACACAGTAAAACAGCAGTGGAAAATTGCTATAAACTGTGATCTGGTGTTAAAAATATCAACCTCATTCACAAACGTATTTGCTATTTCTCTAAACTTAATTGAACTGAAATTGTAACATTTTCTGTATATTAAAGTGTTAAACCAAATGCCCTCAGATTCTCATCGTTACATTCTGATTGAATTAAAAATAATGTCATCCAAATGACTGCATTGACTAGACCATGTTGACTACCACTATTAACCTGATAAACTATTGGCAGAATATTATGCAAATGAAAATAAATAGCTGTGAAATACATGGTGCAGAGTGATGTGAAGATCCGGCAAACTGAATCACTCTCGTGAATCTGCCAAATTAAAAGGTTTTAATTGATTTTGAACCACTTCCTCTGAAGTGCTAAAAACGCGGCAGAATTTTTCAGAAACTTGTCAAGAAAATTGGTTGGTATACCAATATTTATTGACGACCACCACATATTTAATAGGAATGGAACGTGATTACGTCACATTCTTACTCCAAATATTGAGATAAACAATATGGCGGTGGATTATTCCATTGCACTAACACCCTTGTTTAAACATGGGTGGCGCACCGTAGGGGGTGGGGGCTATAGCTCCCCATTTTTTTCAGTGCTGCGCTGCCCATGGTCTATAGGCGGCGCATCACAGCGGGGCTGGGGGCTTTAGCCCCCCGCACCACATTTTTCAGTGCTGCGCCGCCCATGTCAAACCAGCAAAACTAACCTTTTCAAAATCTGAAGTTCATGCCACACTATCTGTGAACCATTGACCACGCATGTTCTAAAACAGGGTGTAGCTGGTGAATTTCCAGTTATATTTTGACCTATTGTAATTTCCACTGAGAAATGACAAAGACGACGGAATCTCACACTAAGGTGACGTCACACTTCCCGTCCCTATGTCAGATTTCCAGTAAATGGCAACTTGAAGAAATAACAAATGTTTATCAAAATAAAAAACTACGTTACAATGACTGTTTGCTGAACTCAAATCCCCAAGAGAATCAAAATAGCTGCTGTCCTGATGTGCTATCGATGAGGAATCGCATCGACCGCGTGGGTGAAGAGATAACTTACAAGGCTAGCAGCGACTGACTAAACAGTGGTGTGAACTGGTGTTAAAGAGTGCTTTTAACTGATGACGAGAGAAATGACACAATTCACCTTTAAAAACTAAGAGGTAAGCCTGCAAAACAAGCCACCTACTTGCGATGTTTTGTTCACAGGAAGTTCATTGACTGTTACTAATTTAAAAAACATACATGGCTAATTACCCACGGGCAATGTCTTAATAGACTTTGCATAATGAACACATGTACCAACTTAACCTATACACAGAACAACAACTTTCGCTAACATTTAATTTTCAGGATGGATGTCAATGACTTTTTCACACACACCCAAAAAACAGACCCGTTCGTTTAGTGGTATATGAATGGTGAGCGAACATGTAAAAGCGTATAAACCACTATGCCTTTAAACGCACATAGGACACAGACGCAGACGCAGACAAAAACGAGACAACCAACACCGTGTATAAGTAGTTGTTAGCGCGAACTTCGTAATCGGGGCAAAACGAACGTATGACCACGCACAAGTTTTTAACATCAACAAGTGTCCTAGCCTCGTTACACAAGCGGCTTCGCCAGGTTTCTGCCTGTATTGGCTTCCTTATATAGAAACTGAGTTGACAAACCTGTAGAGAACGTTCAAAACAAAGCTTGTTTGTTATCTTGTAATTATTCCGTTTATAATCAATCATTCTGAATCTAACAATATTTTTCATAAATATTTTAAGCTGTATAATACGAAGCTGTGAAACTTACATCCTGTTGGATAATGTTGAGTTTTACACCAAAGCGTATAACCGGAAATTGACCTTATAAACAGAGGTGCTACTGTTGACTATCTACGTGGAATTAAAAGTAACAGACAAACGTTTTGTTGAGGTGATCATTCTGCGCCCTTGCTGGGAGGACCATACTTCGTTGCTAAGCTACTGTTAGTCACTTTACGTCGAGTCACGAGCCAGAAGACATAGGAATCTACAAGTGCCAATCTAATTACGAGCAGAAAGCATAAGTCTTCTATGACAACTGATCCTGACTGAAAGCATGTAGATGTTTACATATTGCGGGGACAGGAATAAGGTCAGCAAAATAAACTTTGTTTTTTTCAGTTTGAAGTACTTGTGCACAGTGACATCTACTCACCCAGCAGAGTATCCATACAGCGGGCCGGGCTGACCTTTTTGGCCATCCCGATGCCGGCTGATCCGTTCAGCATAGGTTCCAGGATTGTGTTTCCGGGGGTTCTCAATCTTTCATCATGCAACCGCTCTTTTAGCGGTGATAGCGAGTTTCGTTTTGAGAACACTGCACCGTCCGTCCCCTTATTATTCCCATCGACAGCCGTTGCCATAGTAACGCACTGATGACAGATCGCGCTGAGAGATGAGTTTATCCACTGACAAATCAACAGTCGCGTTTAGAACCAGGCCACCGGGATTACAATAGCATAGTTCAATGAGAGGTTTCCCAGTCACGGAGTTTCACAAAATGACACGTTGTCCCTAGCAAACCGTCAGTGTGTTACGACGGAGGATAACTATCAGACACAAACGTTTGAGAGCAGCTGATCTTAGCTAGTCACACGTAGACAATGTGGATTGAATTGCTCCACCACGACCGCATCGAAATTCCAGTCAGCTGACCGGGTGGTTTGTGAAACAAACTTCCTGATGACAGTCCACACTGTAACAAGTAATCTCCCGGGTACAACTAATACCGATAAACGCGTTATGGTCGAGTCAGATATTTTTATGATTTCCCACTGCTGGGATATCTAAAGCAGCGCCGAAGCATTTTCTAAATTGTATATTTGCTCTGACCTTTCACCCGAGCACACTTTTGACAATCCATTCATATGTACAGCATAAACTTGGCTAGGGTCAAAAGAGTGTATTTTGTGTAAGGCCCAGTTGTAGTTTACTTCTTGAGATATTGCTTCGATGTTTCATCAGGCGGCGATTTATTTTCACAGCCATCATTAAAGTCTCGTCGGCGCGTTATCATGATCAACACTTGTCAATGAGTGTGCATGATTTGCAGTAAAAACAAATCGTCTGCTTCGTTGATGACCATCGACGTCATTTGAAAGAACAAAGCAAGTTGGTTTAATTGGAAGTAAAATAATCCTCCATTTTAGCATTACTGCTGTCTGAGTCACTATGAAGTAATCTATCTGGCTTCACAACTCATTCGAAATGAACTGCAAGCCGCTCATTTCACAGGTGGTTTAATAATGGATGCACTCCACAGATAATCATGGCCCAATATACATAAAAAGAGCAAACGACTGAGAGCAGACGATATGGTTTACAATTTTTATCTGTAGTGTAAACTTTCGCATGGCCTTCTTAAAGATGCTATTCGTACTTGAATATCTGTGGCCTTGCTGAGCATTTTGACGAACCAACAACATTCACAAATACTGATAAGTGCATTTCAAAACAAATCTGGGTTTAACTTAGACGTAAAGCAAAATTCAGTTGTGTTTCCCCTCGAACTTTTGATCGTAAAATATGTGTGCGATTCAAAACAATTTGTTTGAAATCCGGGTAAAAATATTCTGTAATCCTATTCTTGCAACAAAAATGAGCGTGCCCTGACACTGAATAGTGAAAACTCAAACATTTCACTGAGTTCGATATCTGTCTTAGGGAGTGAGGATAGGACAAGGGGAACATTTCGCCGAGTTAGCTACTCATCTCAGGGGAGTGAAGATTGGACAAGGGGAACATTTCGCCGAGTTAGCTATCCATCTCAGGGGATCGAGTGTAGACAGGACAAGGGGAACATACAAGTGACTATAAACCCACCTTCCATCACAAAAGCCAGCTTCCGATTTAGATCACTCACTGTTATGGGATTGGTCTGAAACTGTTCCTTAGTCAATTTGGAGTTCACTTCAGGGCTACGAAATTTAATAATTATAAAACTTGATGAACTCAGTATTCAAAGGATAGTCTGCATAGAGTAAGCCTACCTAGGTTCACACTAACACGTTTCAGGCCTGAGTGGCTACCGTCAGGACCTATACACAGAGCTACCGTTGGCCGGTCGGGACAATCATTATTGGCAAATATCAGACGCCTTTCCGAAGGGAATCCCCAGGGGCTGAAACGTCAAATTTGCTAAATTGTTTTGGATACCGAGGGTGCCTTTCGGAAAAAGTGTGGTACTCTCATTTACTGCGCAAACCTGATTTATGGAATTTCCTACAGAAACTTGAATGTATTATTGACTGCAACACCAGTGTAGGATTTGAATGTACGTTGGAAGTTTGTTTTCGTCCGTCGGCAGCATGGAAATTCGGAGACTCCTTAATTTAATCGAAATATCAAAAATAAGCGGCTCTTACAAAGACCAAAATTAAGAGAATAAATAATAACATATATTCCATGTTTTCCACATATTTCCAATACACGCAAAAACGATCCCATAAGAGTCCCACCGGGTCCTCGTGTGGCTCTGATGTGGTTTCTTTCGGTAATCATTCATTTGTTGGCCAAAGAAGAGCTACACTATCTATTTTATCAACAGTGCTTGTTGTGATATATATTGTCCGCCACGACATGTTTACATCTACACATATTGTCGCGCGGGCGACGGTATGTGTCGAGATCGACAGTACATCGATAGATCTCTCACAACAGTGTCTCAGAGGCGCACGTATATTAGTAAAACCGTTTGCACTTTTCCGATGTGTATACCTGCCAAAAAACAACTGCGATTCTAGGTTGAGTTCAGTAACTTCTCGCAACGAGAAAAATCGACCTAAAATCATGTTTGCTCACTGATTACACACGACGAGATCTCGCGAAATTTCGAGAGACCTAGTTTTTCAGCTGGTACTACCGTTATTGAACTCGACCCGCTCGCTTAAGCTAATCAACAATTGAGTCCTGCATTGGCTGTCCAGAGGTATCGATCTTTCTTTTTTGACAATCCATCAGTATTCCACTGAGTGGGCCAAACGTGCAATCGTTGATCAACCGGGGTAATTAAAGTAGTGGCGACCATACGAACTGTTTGCAACGAACAGGGAGACAAACGCAAAACTGATCGAAATCATAGTTTCAGTAATCTCTAAAAAAAGTGTTTCAAGGGCACAACTACAGAAATATAAATCGAAGTCACACTTTGGTTTTGAAGCGTGCCGGATACACGAAACGTCAAAGTTATGCCTTAACGTGCCCAGATAGTCTGGCGCTTTCTGAGCTTAACTCCAATTACTGTTTATCATATTTTTTTAATAAACATTAAGATACAGTTATGGACGAATTAGTATGTCTGAAGATCAGTTTTGGAATCTTACAAAAACGTGTGTGTGCCGGAGTGCCCGTTGATACAAACGTGTGTGTGCCTGAGTGCCCGTTGACACAAATTTACAAGTTTGTCTCATTTATTACCTCTGAATAATACATGTTGTAATACATTACAGAAATTAGACATTTGTGTGATATTTATGTGATTAAAAAGCGAATTTGTTATAATAATGATGTCAGTCTGTTAGCTATATTGGCTAAATTAAACACAAATGGCCCAAGAGGGATTTGAAGGTCGAATGACTTGATTCTCTTTAGAAACACAATTCCGAGATATTCTGCCACCAAGTGTAGGCCAGCAAGAATGTTGCAAAAGACATTAATATTCACGCACTTGTTTTTGTCGATGCTGAGGCAGTTGGTTTTAAATCCCTCGGGTCATTGTTCGTGTTGTTCAATATATTAATGATGGGAAAATTTAGTCAAATGCAATAGCGTGGCATTGTGTAATTAAAGAGCCTTGCTACTCGATAAAACAGGACGTCTAGATTTGTAACTTAGGCCTGTCTCGTTAGTTTGCTGTTGTTCACATTTCGCTTAATAATGATAATCTAGAAAATCTTGTGTGTTAGCATAATTTTTTTACGACGGTGTACGATAACGTGTACACTAATTATCTAAACGTAGTGATTGGGTGCGAGTGACCGGCGATGATGACGGCGACGATGACCAGCGATAATGAGAGTGAAGATTTGGATGATGGCGTGGTGTATAAATGGTAATACTGGAGCTATACTGGAGCTATACTGGAGCTATACTGGAGCTATACTGGAGCTATACTGGAGCTATACTGGAGCTATACTGGAGCTATACTGGAGCTATACTGGAGCTATACTGGAGCTATACTGGAGCTATACTGGAGCTATAAGAATTCCTGTGGCATTACTTAATGAATTTTCTAAATGGCCCTGCAAAGAAAAAATGGGGAAAATCAAAAAAGGAATTTTTTTAAGGTACCAGCGTGTCCTAGTAAAACATTCTGAGGACGCACATGGATTCTCAGGTACATCAGCCTATCTGTTTTATTGTCATACGTTTCGTTATTCTCAACCTAAGAGGATTTTCATAAAAATCTTAGTAACATGAAGTGATAAATGTAATAAACTATCTAATCGAAAATAAAACTGTTAGAGTGAATAAAATAATTGAGCAGGCTCTGCTTTCAATGAATCTTGTTTTCTAGTAACTGAATTTAGTCTTTGATTAATTTGGACGTAATTGTCCGAGTCTAAGATAAAGCATCGATTAATGATTAGATTACAACAAAACGCATTTCGTGATTTGCTTATTGGGTGGAGACTCAGATGACTTTCTTTGACCTACTCGCCTTTCATAGGATAATTGATTAGTTTGAACTAAGTATTGTCTCAGGACTGTCACTGCGAAAAAAGATTTCCTACGTAATTGACGTTATAAATTAATAACAAAAGGTGTTATGCAATTCCTCTGTATTTTATACTTAAATTAACACTCTTTGGAGATTTGTGTCTCAGTTGTATTTAGATTGATTAAAAATTGGCCAGTCGTTAGGACAAATAATTCTGGTTTCAGTAAACTCGACGACCACTAGTAATCTCTTCAGCGGAACAGATACCGAGGAGTTTAGCACTAAAGGGGTTCAAGGAAAATAAAGTAACATTTATTGTAAAGTAAGGTTAGCTACGAACAAGATAGCATGCGCTAAATGACGACAGCTAACACATTTCATGCGCGATCCCAGCCTAAAAAATGGGGAGGGCTCGAATTTTTGAGAATGTGGACCTTTTACAAAAAACGGGATACGTTCAGAGCTATGAATTGTACATTCGCCGAATTGTGGTAGTTCCTGCCTTTTTAGTGGACTTTTGTATCATTTTCTACTTTTTTGGACTTTTTGTTTCGCGGACCTTTTTACCCACTTCGCCAAATGCGGGGGCTTGTTCGAACCCCCCTGGGTGTGGGCATGCACTTACAAATACTGTTTAGAACTGAGTGCTGTTTCAACAAACTGACTTAAGTTCACTTTTGACTTAAATTTAAGATTTGTCTTAACTTCCAAACTCTGAAACTTCCACATTCGGTTAGTTAGTCAAAATTAAGACAAATTTATGTCAAACACTTAAGTCAAACTTAAGATCTCTTCCTTGAAATGGTTTTGATACAAATTTAACTTTTATTTTAAAATTTACTAAAATTTAAGATTTGTCTTAGCTAAGTCAGTTTTGTTGGAACGGGCCCCAGGGGTCTTTATATAGAGCCAAATAAGTTGGCTCTTTTACCTATAGAGGGAGTAAGTGTATGGTGATACTGTCATAGTCCGTGGCAACACCTCAGGTCAAACAAAGCATGTGGTTGGTTCTGGTCTGCTGCGTTTGTGCCCCAACTCATTTTGAGATCTGCGCGCCAGATTAATTTCGGTCGAAGTCTTGTGCTTTTGTATTTGAAAAGTTGCATACATGCACGTAAGCACGGGTGGCTAGGGTTTGAACGCAATAATTCAGTGGCCAAGCAATGAGAAAAATTTAAAATAAAAATAAACTTTAAATAGTGCTCGTCTCATGTAGATTTTATTTTTTGAAAAGCTGAGCTACTTAAAAAGTACAACAGCACCACCGACTCGCTATTAAAAGGCTGAGACCAAAACCAACTACGCAATTTCAGAGCAATTAACTGGTAATCAGTAAGAACATCCTTTCGTTCTCAGCATGACGTAACTTGGATACGTTGCAGAAAGTTCAACACATACACTGTACATGTGTCGGAGCTTCGTTGCACGCTGTGAAACTTCGTCGGGCCCTGTCCTCCGGAGCCCGTGTTCATTCTGAATACGGTACTTTAAAAAAAAAACTTTGCATCCACATCCCATCGAGATACTGGCTCACCGATACGCAAACGATACATTTTTCTTAACATTTTCAAAACGTGTTCCGTCTGCACGAATACACAACACTGAATACAACCTTAACAACACTTTTCGAAAAGTTACGTTTTCACCATCCACACGAGATCCGTGAAGTTGGTGTTCGCAACAAGCTGCGTGAAAACGACAGTTTCCAAGTTGCGTTTTGGTTATTCAGTGAATACGTGTTAGGAAGCGTCATGTTCGTAACGTCCGTAACGAGATAACGGCTGCGTTTGTATAATAAAACACACACTCAGACAATCGCATGAACAGGGCCTGTAAAACATACTTAAGTTTACAATGACTGTTAATCGCTATAACACTAGGGCCTCACTGTCATCCAATTTTAATCTTCCGAAAACCAAAAACGGAACTGGAAAAAATCATTTTCTTACAGCGGGCCTTATTTATGGCACACTCTCTCTTTCGATGCCAAACCTGCATCATCCTTGATAAGCTTTAAAACAATTATCAAAAATCAATTTAATTAGATGTGTTCTGTGTAGCAAACTTGCATTTAATATCCCCAGACCAGAACTAGGCAATCATTGAATCTGTTATATAAAATGCATCGTTTGCACAAACTCGGTCTCCCCCCCCCTCCCCCGGCTCCACTACAGACCTTCGTTGCGCCCGTTCGGCACCGCCTTGGTCCCAGGTATTGCACCGGCCCCCTATTTGGATTCGAGGTGTTCTATTTTTTCTCGCGGGCCACGCGGAAGAAGTGTGGCCAGTTTCGTACTGGCCTTGATGACGTCAGTCGGTCGGCTCAAAGGCCTGGGTGACGTCACTCTGTCGGCTTAATTTCAATCCCTCCGGCTTCTGTCGCGTATATAACTAACTTAATGATGCCTCATTAAAACATTTTTACTCTTCCTTGAGTAAACTAAATTATTTACCCGGGTGTTGGAAAATTGGCGTTCTTCAGTTATTCTGCTGCTAAAATTGCGATGCGCTCTTTGGGCGTCATTGCATCACCTATCGGGCCAATTTCCATGTTCTTCAATCAACTGTGGAAGTTGCGTGCATGTCATAACAATCGGAAGTGGTTTCATTTCGTTACAAGTTTTTACTATTTTAAAACCAAAAAACTAATTTCAGAAAATACTCTCGAGAGATATCGCAAAGTTTTGGGAAATGGCGCGTGCTTTGTTACAAAAGGCGGAGAATTACGAAAAATAACGTTTATTAGATTTTGTTTACTTCTATAAACGGCTTTAACGGGCACTGTGAATGTCGATTCATTCCCAGATTCTGCATCCACCCCTGCAAGTTGTTAGCTCTAAGTTTCACGACGAGGTGACGAGCTTAGCACCCGGGTTGTGTGGAATTCCGGTGTCTAACGGAGCTCTACACGGGCTACCTAGCTGTATGTTGACGACAGTCTTCAGCTAGCTGGCTTTCTACCTCAGTACGTACATTTATGATGCAACTTTTGTACATCCATCCAGGGGCGGATCCAGGATTTTGAATTGGGGGCACGGCAAATAGAGTATTAGCCAGAATGTTGCCCTTCACTGAGACATTCACACCCCCGAGCTGCCAAATGGAAGATGGGAGAATTTTATGGGGTGGGCATGGCCCCCTTCTAAATTCGCCACTGACATCTATATACTTTGTGTACTATACAATATTTTAAATCCATTCTTAGTTTTCACTTTAAACTGAAGAACATGATTACTGTACTTTGACGGTTACGGCAGGGTCAAATGTTCTGGAAAGAAATTTGTACTGTCTAAGGGAAGAATCCCACAGCCGCACACCTTAATTGCCTACTAAAATCTGACAGGTGACAGCAATTCTGCTTGAAGCTTTCAACACGGTCTCTAAATTCCTGTCTCTTGCGATGAACACTCGATCGGTTCACACTTAGGTTTAGCTATTTCCCCTCGGCGTTTCCCACTAGCTGCTACCCGTGCGAAAGCTAGTGTATTTTATTCATTAAATGCATGTGTATGTAGTTCGGTAGCAGCCATTCGTTAACACAAATTTTGTTGAAAACACAAAGCTTGATACTAAGTCGCACGTAGTTTCGGAACAATCTCCTTTCTTCAGGTGTGCAGATATATATGACAATGAATGATATCATTCGCTTAGTCCGCAGCAAAGTAGTGCGTGATGCAGCTTTACTAATAATTTGACCAAACAGACAAGCGCGCGTTCAGTTACAGTGTGCTTTATGAACAGAATGTATAACAATAGGGTCTGGGGATAGAGGCGTCTTATTTTGCTAAAATGACTGAGCTGGAAGCGACCGAAACACAAATCTTTTTGATAATCCTATACATGTTTATAAGCATACATCATTTTATTATTTGCAATTTTTGCATTGTCCATTTTGAGAGTCCAAACTACCAAAATTCAAAATTATGGGTCAAATGTAAGGTCGTGGGCTCATTCCGATTTTTTCACTGTTATGATTTTAATTGAAGCAACTGTCGTTCAGATTTTCTCGATGTCCTCTGAATGCGAATCGACTCCCGGGTTAGAGCTGTTACTCAGTACGAGAAAACGGTATGACACTACAAATGATTTGCATGCAAACACTGTGTCGAAGATGGCACTTGGTGACCGTGCAGACGGTGAAAGAAGCGAAAGGTAACAGTTGTGGATGAGGAAAGTTTGCTTGGGAAATTCGTTCTAATCAGTCACCGTCTTCCTTCTAGACGGTCACCGAGTGACTGTCCTCCTTCCCAACCGTACCACAAACACTCGACGATGAAGTTTTCCAAGGGTCAAGTCTGGACTTCATGACTAACTCGAGCATCACTGACAATCGGGAGATCAGTACTGAAGTTAGCCGGGCTTGGGCACCCAGAATTGAAAACTGAACGTTTTGAAGGATCCTGGGTTGGCACTGAGTCCCACCCGGCGTCACATGTGACTTGAAATACGACTTAGACGCTTGTTTAAACAGATTGAATGCTTTAAGAACTTCTTTCAATCTAATGTAAGGTCTTCGCTAAAAAAATCTACATTTTGTGGAATATGCAGTGCATATAGGCGGATCCATGGGGTCCAGACCTCCGGCCCTCAGTTTTCCCCGTTGACAAGTTAGTCAAATCTAGAATTGTTGACTTGGACCCACCTTTTTAAAAAAGATCCATAATCCTGGATCTGCCCCTGATATTTCGGTAATGCTCAGGCAATCTCAGTTCTCTGATCGATAACCGGCATCTAGTGATCGGGCCCGGCCGGCGGGGACGGTTCCGTTTAGTCCCCCGCCAGCGAAGTGTTTAACATTGTCAACACCAGATGTCTCTACTACTTCCACTGGATATGACGTCCTTGATTGACCCAAGGGTCATGTTTGTGAGAAGTGCGAGTGCGGGAAGACGACATGCAAGAACACTAAGCGTTGCTTTCATCATCCAGTGTATTTTTTGCTGCAGATGGGGACTATCGTGTGAATACATTCCAAATGGTTTGTGTTACAATATTTTCGAAAAACAACTTTTAGCTACCTTTGTGTGACTGTAATCGGATAATCCCATGGCATATTGGCCCATACCGTTTTACTACGACTTACGTCTGCATCGTCATTCCCCTGATTGATGATAAATTGAAACTTATACTTATAGATTGTAGATAGTTTAGAACAGCAAACGAGGAATGTAAGTTTGGATCCAGCTACGCAGTGGACAGTTGGCCTACCACCGTATGAACTGGGGCAGGAAAGTCGGCTCTGACGTCCAGCCAGACGGTGGCCATCCATGATCTGGGACTCTGTTAGCTTATTTAGATTTTTTAGATAGTGTAAATAGGAATATAAGCCTACTATTATTATCAATCTATCAACAGTCTTTAGGTTTCAATCGCACTGGTCATGGGTTTATTATTGCTTGCCAGCCACTTGAGTCAGCTTGACTTGGTGATAAGCAATACATCGTCTGTGGACACCGCAGACGTACTGGGGCCAGCAGTGGCATATCCAGCTAGCTGTGTGAAGACTATCGTCAAAATACAGCTAGGTACCGCTATGTGTTCAGCTCTGACAGACCTCGAAATTTCATGCAGCCGGGTAGTTCTGCTCGTCACCTCGCGGTGAAACTTGTATCAACATGTAGAGCTAAAGACTGGTGGAGGCGCAGGCAAAAAACGCTGGGAATCAACTGATTCTCACCTTGCCCATTACACTGAGCCGTTTAAGTGAAAAACAATTTAATAAAAGTCATTTTCTTGTGTAATTCTGTGACGTTTTTAACAATGAAAAGTGTGTCGTTGTTATGAAAACACGGTATGCTCGTGACACGTGCACGCACCATTTCCTAAATTATTGCAACATCTCTTGGGAAATGATAAGAGCTTCAAAGCAGCAAAATTTATTTTGAAGTTCGGTTTGTTTGCATCAAAATTCTAAAAACTTATAATGAAGTCAAACCAGATCTGATAATTTGCTATGGCATGTACACAACCTTGTGAAAGAAGAACAGTTGGCCAATAGGTGATACAATGTTTCATAGCACCAATTAACTTTAGCAGTAGAATTACAGTAGAACGCCAAATTTTCCAACACTGGTAGATAATTTAATTTACTCAAGGAAGAGTGTAATTTTAATGACTCTAATTTTATGTCAGATTTTATTTGGCTAGTTTTTTTACCCACATCATCGCAAAGCTGTATATTTAGTATACAACTTTGCACCAAGGTTACCACGTGGCACTGTCAAGGCTTCATTTTGCCTAGAGGGTGCCACTGTCTCTGCTTAGCAATGGAGGCGTGGCCTCCATGGGGCCTTCATACGCTGGAAGGTTTTCAGTGAATTGTGCCTCGCACTGATTAAACCATCATGTTGCACCTTGCACATAGAGGGACACCTTAGGAGGACATCGATGTCTTTAATTCCTTCCAACTCGAACAAATACTCTCGTAATCTTTGTTCGAGAAGTCCTTCGTTCAGTTGCACAAATTGGCATCTGGCTCTTTTTACACTGTTCGCATCAGGAGATACAATGTCATATGGCACTGTCTACATGTTGCCTAACAAAAGTTGCAACAAAAGTTATTGCCATCTCCCAAAAAATGGTACTTTACCAAACCAAAAACCAAACAAATGACACGTGCAGTTGGGGAATGATACATATAAACTTTAATTTGTGACTTTCATACTGACCCCTCACTTACTGACCACTCACATACTGACCCCTGACAAAGTCAGTTTGTACATGTATTGCACGGACAGATATGCCTGAATGCTCAATAGTTCTGTTTAATTTCCAGAAACTGCCATGACACCGATCTGGTGAAAGTCAACCAAACAGAATGAAGCTGACACTGAGAAGCATTGTGTGTTTGATGGTGCCAGTTGTTTTTGGCATTGACTTGACCTTTGACCCTGCATCTCTTGACAAGCTTAAGGAGGACCATGATCATGTTGTCTTTTTTAACATTTCTTCAGTGACATCTAATCTGATGTATGTGAAGATTGACAATCAGCTCATTGCTGAACTTATAGAACCAGTAAACTCTACTCTCTATGTACAAAGCAATTATGTTTACAATGTTGCTGGAGTAAAGACGGGTTACAATAATCACTCTATGAAAATCAAGGGACTATTTCTGGGACACACCACTGTGAAGTTTTACATGTCGGATCATATGAACTTGAGCAATACCTTTACAAATGGGTCTGTTAAGGCCAGTGAGAAGGAGGTGCCTCTTGAGGGAGTGTGGTGGCGACACCCCGTTGTGTACAGGGTCTCGGTTGTACGAGACGCACACGTTGTGGATGGTATATTTACAGTGACGGTCATACTTATAGTGTTCCTGGCTAGCATCAGCATCGGCTGTAAGATGGAGCTGGCTGTTGTCAAGAAGGTGCTGAAGAAACCCATTGCCCCCGCCATCGGAATGTTCTGTCAATTTGTTGTTATGCCTATGGTAAGTAGTGTAGAGAAATATCTCAGCTGACAAACCCCTCTGTTGGTTTTTGTTAAGGTTATGCGCTGTTTTTTGGACAATTAAGTTTTGGTTTTATTAGTTTAAGTGTTACTGATGTGTACTTTTCATCAACGCAGCATTCAGTCACATTCATAACCTATCTACATCGTTCTTGTCCTTCGTCCTTGCTATGTGCTTGTTTTGTACGGTTTATTGTGGTTTTATTGACACTTCATAACAAAATACTTGAGACCTCAAGGAACTTTATCAGTGCTGGATGCTGTTCAGAATTCGTTTGACCTGTACCAAACCTTGCTTAGGCAAACAGAAGCCATACAGACAAAATATCTATGTTATGTGATTAAGATTCAAGTAGAGTAAATCTGCACTTTTCTTTAATTGGAAGGGCTCATGCTCAGATTCAAGAGTAATTTGTGTAAAAAGTCTGTCCAATTGTAGTGAGAAAAGGTTTTTAAAAACGTAATAATTCTCCTTGTTGTAATATAAAAGATCTGTGAGTATTGAGAGGATATGGAAGACAGGTATATGTAGAGGTTTAACCTTGTGATGTCTCTGACATTGATTTTTGTTGAGCAAATTATCAATGCAGTTATTGTGGTGTGGATCTAAAATCAAGATTTCCACTTTATTTAATTGTAGATTTCATCTCCTACATGTGTTCGTTCACCTGATGTCACTCTGAAATTCAAATATTCACCATATTTGCAGGAGTATACTCATAGACATGTTAGTTGGGAGGGGGGTTCAGTATATATGCGTCAGAGACGTTGCTTGAATAAGACTACTAGGATCATACATCAGTCAGTGTAAACTATTAGCAAAGATTTTCCACTTAGTGGAGAAAAAGATGTTTGTGTGTGCGCGTGTGTGTGTGTGTGTTTGTGTGTGCAACACTGACATGCCATCTTTGAACGGATGACCTGGGTCAAGAAAATGGGTTCAACTGCATATGCTGTAAGGATAGAGTTGTCAGGCAGTAAAAGCAGTCTTGCAGTCTTATGTGAAATGTTACCAGTTTGTATGTTTACACTCGGTACTCATGTTCACGATGCCCAAATGCCCAAATGCTCTTGTTGAGAACACTAGTAAGCAAACATGTTTTCACTAACTTTATGTATAAACTCCTCCCCACCACAATCATTTTTTGTGCATAAACTTGATTCTAAAAACAAAACATTTGATATTGAAAACGCATTTTGAGAATCAATGTCTGCACATACTACAGCTCCTCTGTAAGTCTATTGCCAAGTGAAATCTAGGGTTTGAGAAGAACTAGGAAATTTGTGGATGTCTTTAAGTCTCGTCTCCTCAATGTGATCTTGTGTTGAGTTGAATAGTTTTGTCGTGACCATATTTTGTTGTTGTTGTTGTTGCAATTAGTGTATCACAGGCTTGGTTTTCTGTAAAAATTGGTTATTTTTAACAGGGTGGAAAATCTCATTTATTGGATTTTTCAGAGCATCAGTACTGATGTGCATTCAGTTTTTAAAGACACTGTTTATTATCTATTTTATCTGCTCCAGTTGGATTTGTTTTTCATTGCATCCTCTTTAATGAGAAGATTGAGCATTACACAGTAGTCTTGTAAACTACAGGATAGTCTAGTAATCTACAGAACTATACCTGTTAGCTTTAACTAGTCACAAATAGACATGTAGCTTGTCTGTAATGAACTGTTTACAGACATGCTCCTTGAACACAACTTTGCCTTCATGTTGCAAATTAAACTGATACCTAGGATAGTTGCATAACCTAAGTGAACCAAAATGCAGAACTGGGCGCACAGAAAAGGTCATTTGATGAAACAGTTTGGGAGTATATGTGGAAATATCAACATGTTTAACACAAATTTCTTACTCCTCATGCAGTTGTCGTAAACTTAATGTCGAGATTTGAAAAAGGCTCTCAAAAATCAAACTACTGATCTAGTTTTTGGTTGTATGCCATTTGGAAAGGAGAACAATCTTCGATGGTTTCATCTGGCAGAAATAGAAACAGACCAAGCAGTCGTGTTTTTGAAACTGGCCTTTTTTAATGAGATTGCTTTAATTTGGGATTGCGAATTCTTGTGAGGGAGACTTTTGTTATAATCCAGGTATGCTTTGAAATAACTGTAGAAGAGCTAACACAGAAAGTAGCAGTGGTTGTTGGCTGGTCACAAACGACCCTCAGATCCCATGCTGGTGAGCAGCTTTCAAATGGTGATAAGGGGACCCTTTCTTCATTAGTCCCACTGACCTATTCACCTCTTATTCCACCCTCCTTTTTCCTTCTGTGGCTGTTCCTGAATTAGGTTAATGGATGTGTCAAAGAATTCCCTCTGAAAGAAGCTCTTGTAAAATTAGCATGTAATTTACCGGTACTTGCTTCTTTGGCTGACATTCTAATCAAGAGTAATCAATGTGTCAAATTAGTCCCTGAGTGAAACCTCTTCGACACACGGCTTTAGCTAATAGTATATACTGGAAACTACAGTATATAGTAAAGTGGAAAAATAGTACAGAGGGGAAATTTACCTAAAATTTAACAATGGTAGACGGGAATAATAGTGCAGACCAGTGAACTTATCTTATTTAAGATGGGCTTAAGCAGTTTAAGAGAAAAATTACTTAGTAGAATTAATTTTTTGTTTTTAATCCAAAACATATCAGAGGTCAGTTGAACGATAAGCAGAGCGTAAAGTCTTCTATGGGAATTACTCTTAAGCATTATCGTCAATTTAGGAGGACAAAACTTGAATCTATCTTGGGTTGATCTCGAACTGAGAAAAGTTACTACAAAGTAAGTTTAAATTGAGACCGTCAGGACAAAGGTTGTACAGTTACAATGATTTGAATAATGTAGATTCCCGTAACATGTGACCATAGCATATAAAATCGAGTAATTGTTTCACAACAGCTTTCTGTCAGCAAACACTGAATTAGCATACGCTCACACGGACTTGGTGCCTGGTCAATTACCTTTATTGAAGGCATCAAAAGCCGGTAACGCAGTGGTTTATTCATTGCTGGCTTCTCAACATTTGCACTCACGAATACTGCAAAGGCATTACAAATTGTATCTAATTAGACATACTTTGTTTCAGTTTCATATAAGCATTGGTTAGGATGAGAATAACTCATTTTGAAACGGAACGCATAATAATAAACATCTGCATGGCAACTTGTCCGGCGCCTATCCCGACTTAGTCAAGAGTTCATCCAACGAAGACTTCATGGGTCGTATCGTTAGGTTTCACAGGCTATCAGTTCGAACTGGAATACACTGATCAAGAAATACTAGAGAGGCGCCGTGCATAACGCTTAATCGTCGTGAGAGACGGTCCGGAGTTGGTATATGGTGCAACTCGGGACGGTCTGGGGTTTACAGAAAACAACAGTTCAACTGTGAGTCTACACCAATGTGATAAACGAGAGTAGTTCTACTTGCTGCGTCAGCTGCTGGTATGCTTATCTCTTTTATGACACATAATGTGCGACTGGGCAAAGCGTTTTCAAAATAATGTGGATAAATCAGTGGAGTGTGAGACCCCTGAGGTCCCTGTCAAGTCCTCACGGCAATTTTACGTTATGTGAACATGCACAGGCAACGGAACGTATAGATAGTTCTTTGGTAAGCCGGAATTCATCAGAGAAATCACTGTTGACGAAATGCCGACCACAGACACGGAAATGTTTCACAGCCTCGTACTTGCTATTGACAGCGTACCTTTTATTCTTCACTACCGCAAGCCACTTCCTAAGTATTCCGGGCTCTCGAGGAAGTCGAAAAAACAATATACCTGCTTTCTTCGCAGCTTCATAGTTCGGACAAGCGGGAACGATGCACCGCAATATAGCGGCATTCACTCTGCAGATGAACCACTGACGTCACTGCGTGGTTTCTCACCTTCCTCACAGGTTAACGCGACACCTCTCGGCAAGGTGAGGTCGACCGTATTAGAGGCGATGTGGATATAGATTGATTAAGATGGTAAAAAAGACTAATTAAATCAGGTGGCATTCTCCTTTAAGTTCACATGAGTTGGGAATAATGCTAGCAGTTGCACAGTTAGTTGATTGATTACACCAGCAAAGTTCCAGCGTAAGTGACACTCAGGTAACCTTTCACACTGACATAACCAAAAAGTTAGCGAAAATGGAAGTGTTTTAAATTATTCAATGTGTGAACGAGGTATCAGTATCAGTTACAGTATAGTTCATAGATAGTCACTACAGACATATGTGATTGAGTATAGTTCATAGATAGTCACTACAGACATATGTGATTGAGTATAGTTCATAGATAGTCACTACAGACATATGTGATTGAGTATAGTTCATAGATAGTCACTACAGACATATGTGATTGTCCTCAATTTTTCTAATAGCAACTTTTAATCAGCTGTGAGTGACAAAAATCATAAATTTTCCGTCATTAGCACAAAATTTTTCACAAGCATGACATCCCAATAAACGCACAGGATGGGGTAGAAAAATAGCACTTTCTTTGAATGTGAATCCCTTTCTTTTCTGTGAAACCGTCCATTCAGAATTTCTGTCTTTAGATATCTGAGCATTAAACATTCAGTTTTTGCTGAAGTGACCTTGTCTTGGCTGATTGATTCCTATACCAGTTGTACTCAGAATGTTGCATACCACATTTGGTGTGAGTGAGTGCCACATGGTGGCCACATGAATGTTAACACAGCAACAAGCACTAACAGAAGCATGCTCTCTCTCACGTTCTCACCAATCTGTGTTTAAACTGCTTAAAGAATGATGTGCCTCAGAGATTTGAACTTGCTATTTCCTGTGTCTGAAGTGTCAATCAACCCAGTTTTCAGGGCAAGGGGTTAACATGAAGACCAGACCTGCAGACAGATGCCTTGAACTGAAACACAGGCCTGCAAACAGCAGTCATTGCAGATGCGCTGGTGCCCTCTGTGGTGCACCAGATGTCCTTAGGTCACTCAGTTGGACCCACTGCATTCATTGCGCCTTCATGATTGACACTTGTCCCACGCGGCGATTGTCTGGCTTTTTGAAACTTTGTCCATTGTCTCACTACTCCCTGTGATGAGGGACAAGTTCGTGTTAGTGTAAAATTACTTTATGCAGTACAGTGTTTTCTATGAAGTTTGATGTAATTCCCTATGCCACCCAAGCGTGTGAAGTACATGTATGACCTACGTACACAACCAGGTGTGTGAAGTACATGTATGACCTACGTACACAACCAGGTGTGTGAAGTACATGTATGACCTACGTACACAACCAGGCATGTGAAGTACATGTATGGCCTACGTATACAACCAGGCATGTGAAGTACATGTATGACCTACGTACACAACCAGGCGTGTGAAGTACATGTATGACCTACGTACACGACCAGGCGTGTGAAGTACATGTATGACCCAGGTACACAACCAGGTGTGTGAAGTACATGTATGACCCACGTACACAACCAGGCATGTGAAGTACATGTATGACCTACGTACACGACCAGGCGTGTGAAGTACATGTATGACCCAGGTACACAACCAGGTGTATGAAGTACATGTATGACCTACGTACACAACCAGGTCACAGTTACTCAACATGATAATTTTCATATTGAATGTCACTGACCCGCTAAGAAATTATGTGTAATGTCAGAATTCCATCAATAATAATGATTATGGGAAATATACTAGACACACAGCTGGTGGAAAGGTAAAAATTGACTCTTTTCTCTTAATTCCTTGAAAGTTCACTGTTGAACTTTGAATTAGTTATGAAGTTGCAGTGTAGGGTATGTGGTAGTATTGTAGATTTTGGTAGTATTGTAGATATTACCTTACCAAAGTGATGTCAAGGGGCAATGATTCTTATAGTGTGTTTTTCTTAATAAACATGATTTCATTCAAAAGTTGAAGTACCCAATATCTGACTTCATCATTCACAGTTGGCCAACAGAGGTTCTTTAGAGCCATCGCTCAGTAGTAAACTCCAGTTCCTGTTTTCCTAAACTTGAGCTAAAACATTGGTTCACCAAGTATGCATTGAGTATCAAGCTAAGAAAAGTGTGTGGGGGACCTTGTGTCCTATTAAATCATGCTGCTTTTGTTATTGAATTATGATATGTCATTGTCATTCACAGACTAGTACAGTAAGTCAGTTTGAAGGAGAGATTTTCTTAAAGATATGAGATCCTTATCAGGACCTATACCCCATCACCAAAACCAACACCTCCTCCCACCTCCAGTGGAACTCTTATAGGCACTGCTTCAAGTAGCTAAATCTGATGTTTTTCAGAAGTGATGTTGACCTTGAGAGAATTTCTTAATCATACTATGATTTCACTTGATGTTTAAGTATTTTTATTGTGCTGATATTCAAGCATCAGTGACCCTCCTTATCAACGACTTTGCATTAGCCATATATTAAGATTTAAGTTATGAAAATTATTTATTTTCTGAAAGCAGAAACTTGTAGAGTTTGATTTTTGACTTTATACAAATCTGTCATTGCTTAGGTCACAAAACCATGTCTTTTTAGTAAAATTAAACTAAAAAGAAAGGTACAATGCTAGCAAAATAATAGATAGATAATGTAACCAATTCTCATTTGATATAAATGTTCAAGATGAAATCTCAGTTTACTCATTTCCGTTTCATGCAACATTTCATTTTCTTCTTAAAAATCATTTACCGCTAATTCCTTTTTGATAGCCTTGTAAACTTGGGACCAAAATTGAAAAGATCTGTATTAGCCCAAAGTGTTAACCTTCCCAGTGGCTTCATTAATGATACATGGAAATGAAACTATTTGTGACAGGACCTGTGTTGAATTGCAGGGACAGCACTCTTTAACAAAAAATTTAGATTTTCACATATTGTACGATTTATATCTACTCAATATTTATGTGCCAAATATGTGAGCTAAACAGCTTCATTCAATTTAAATTCTATAGCACTTTTCTGGTGCTGTTTGATTTTTATGCGCCCACATATTTATATTTGGGTGCATATTGCCGTCATCTCAGTCTGGGTGTCCGCCATCCGCAGCTTTATCTCACAGAATCTTGGTGAGATTTGACAGATTTGTTCTTATGAAGCTTACGACAGATGACGGACCTCTCTGACTGCCAGTGTGCCCCCTAGTAGCAATTTTAATGTTTACGTTCACCTCTATCTTTGGAGGTCCTCAACAGATTTTTATAATATGTGGAAGTTAGACATCTATCGGTGAGGTAACACTATCCTCCCATTTTCGGATGGATTTGAGGTACTTTGTGTTACCTAGTGGCCATCTTTACTGTTTTCGAGTCCGCCCCTCTGTCAACCAAACCACTCTGGAGATGATTGTGAAAATTGGCATGTATGTTCCTAATGTGAAGAGGGCGGCTGACGATGATTTTCTGACGTCTTTGAATACTGTTGCGTCTCCTGGTGGCAGTTTTGTTTGTTTTTGCGCCCTTGACTGTATCACCTAAATGCTCTACAGGATCTTTATTAAATTTTGCAGTGTATTTATATGAAGTTGATAACAGACGTTGACGACTTTCGGACGGATCCGACTACTGGTGTGCCCTCAAGTGGCAATTTTAGTTTTTAACATTTACCTCTGTATCTTTAAAGGTTCTCAACATTTTCATAAAATTTGGCAAATAGGCATCTATTAATGAGGTGATGCTATCCTTCATTTTTCGGATTGAGTTGAGATATTTTTCGCCACCTAGTGGCCATTCATACTGTTTTCGAGTCTGTTTTTGGTGTCTGCCCCTCACTCAACCAAACCACTTTAAGGATGATTGTGGAAATTGCTGTGTATATTCCTAATGTGCAGAGGAGGGCTTACGACAATATTCCAATGATCTTGACTACTGTGGCACCTCCTAGTGGCAGTTTTTTTATGCCTATGGCTGTATCGCCTAAAGCCTGTGCAGGATCTTTATTGAATTTAGCAAGTGTATTTATATGAAGTTGAAAACGACGACTTTCAGGCGGATCCTACAAACACTGTGCCCCCTAGCGGTATAGTTTTAGCTGTTATAAAGATGAATTTCTCATTCCTGCACTGTAGATTTGCATGAAATTTTGCACATTTTTTGTGGTATTTCTGATTTTTTAGTCAGAAAATATATTCTTTTTTAAGAGATAATTAAAAAGATATTTGTTGAAATGTGAAGGACTTCACGAAGATTGGTAATTACCATATAGTTGCACTGTTTACTCTCTTGTTGATCACATTCAAATAATCTAACTAACCTTTGTCTTCCTTTTAATTCTTGAATGACAGATTTAAGCTAGGGGAAGAGTAGTTAGCTATCGACCCTATCGGCGGCCTGTTTCTGTTTGCGGACCTTGCTTTCAAGCCTGTCCTGTACCCTTCGGCAGGGTAATGACAGTGCACAACATTATTTTGTAAACCTACAGTCAAAATAGTATCTAGATAAAATAAATATTGGAATCGTAAAAGCAGAGAAACATTTGAAATCATGAACAATAAACAGACAATGGGTATGAATTACCAGCATCTCCTCGTAAGTAACAGCCACCAGGTGGGGTTAGACAACCACCAAGGACCACCCACTGATGACCATGTGACACGAAGACTCTCGACATTACCCCCGACGAAGGGCTCTGGATGGGCTCGAAAGCTAGGTCCGCAAACACAACAGGTCACTGATATTTAACTACTGTCCCCTATGCGATGTAACAGTACCAGTTATGAACATTCATTCTGTCATATTTAAGTTAGTTTCTTACCGAATTATTTTCAAGGCACTAAATCATGCTGTTCTTTTTTCCAGATTGGTTTTGGGGTGGCGAAGGCCCTGCAATTGGATGGTGCCCTTGGACTGGGTCTGTTTGCCATGGGCTGTGCTCCTGGAGGTGGCGCTAGTAACATGTACACTGTTCTGTTAGATGGAGACGTAGACCTCAGTGTGACGATGACTCTAATCAGCACTATTCTGTCGCTTGGTGAGACTATGCTATGAAAAGATGTGCATGAGCACACTGTGATCTATGAACGAATCATAGAGCAAAACTTGCATAAATCTGACGCACGAATCTCGGGTCTTATTTCAACTCTGTTAAATTTCTGTGGTACGATCATTCAAGTTTATGCATTTGACACATCGAATGGTTTGATCAGACCTGACATAGATATGCACATGCATTTTTGTGCACTGAGCATGTTTTCTTATTGGATGATGGAATATTTACAAATAGCGTACTGTTTATGTTGTTATTTAGGTTAAAGCAGTGATATATGTAAATTAATAATAATTTCTAAATCATGAAACAAGCCAAGTGAAAATGAACTAAAATGAGGTGAAAGTTTGACAGAAGTCCGGGTCAAAGTTGTAGTTTTTGCAAAATTAGTAACATTACATCTAACAACTTGAGAAGTCCTGCTTTGAATCTTATTCTATTCTAATAAAAAAGTTTGACATATCAGTATGTCTCAGATTTGTCCCCAGGTTTTTAGACTTATTGGGGTTGTCATGCCAAACAACTCAATCCTATCGCTTGTTTAAACTGAAATTTTTTTCTTTCTTAATATTTGTTAACATATTTGTAATCATTCACAGGTTCTTTTAGAAATAGTGTCGTTAGCTGTTGTCAAACAGTATTGGATAATACAGGGTGCCCCAAAATGTTGGCAAACTAAATAAATACCAGAAAATGGTATTCTTTGGAATTACTGGTGTTTTTCATATTCTAAGAATCCCAAAGTTTCTTTTGCAATTCAGACAGCGAAAATGACTGAATAGTAAAATCTCACCAATTTCAGACTACAATAATCACTAAAATAATCTCTAAAATATAATCACTAAAACTGCCCTACGCTCCTTTCTCAAGGGCTTCCGGTTACAAATGCTGATAGTTTTTTCTAAACATTGTTTGATGGTAGCTTATGGTACTGAACTGTAAGGCATAAATTTGGTGCTGTGTACGCGAAAATAAAATTTCTCTTGTTGGCCATATTGATTCCTAAAGTGGGGATGCTGGGTAATAACCTCAGTGGAGTGAGATCTACGCTAGAGCTGAACCACCGTTTGTGTTTGGTGTCAAAACTCAAAAAATATTATTCTTTGCTGTGGCAGTTTTTCTTAATATACTTCGACACACTGCAAAACACATTTTAAGATTGCTGTAATAACAATAACGCCACAAGTTTCTAGTAAAACCATCATATCCTGATATTCATATTTTAAAATTTTTTGAGCCGCCCTGTGTATGGCATTTTAAGCTATAGCTGTAAATAGATTTGTATGTCCCAGCAGGTGGCATCACGGCAGCTGTAGCTGATGGTATATAGTTGGTACACATCTTGTATGTTGTTAGGTGAACAGTTTGGTGGACAGTTAGGTGAACAGTTTGGTGGACAAAAACTGACATTTCCGGTCTCGTCATGTTCATTATATTTTTGAAATAAAAAGGAATGATTAACCTTATAAAATTGTAAACTAGCTGACTTTGTCATTTGAACTAATGACAATGCTCTTGGTTGACGATTTCATGAACTCATTTAGGGACAATGCTGTTTTTCTAATGAAGAAATTTGAAGTTTCCGTATCCTTCTGCCCTTGTTTATAGCGTCATTGTAAAGTGTCTTGAACTTGCTATTAAGAAGATGATATGGCAGAAATGTGAGATTTCATATTGTGAGATTTCACTAGTACAGAAAACGTGAAAAAATACTCTTCATTTTTGTGCTGTGAAGTTGTTGCCTATGACTTGAGCTTGTGTAGCAATCTTAGTTGCAATGTAGTCAGCCTTTGGAATATGACAGTTGTGGCAGTGTTGAATAAATTAGAGCATAACTGTTGATAGTTATCTTCTGTCAAGCCATTCAAATACCTAACAAACCTTTTTGCCTGTACACTGAAAAGGAACACCAGAGTTCAATATTAGTCTGTGAATGCATTTAAAATTTTTAACTTCTAGCAGTTGTCAATTTTGTTTGTTGAGCAATTTTCTGGTATAAACAATGTGCGAAGACTAACTAGAGTGGCTTGTTTGAAACATAACAGTACTGTACCACAACTTATGGCTGACATTGTAACTTTCAATTCACTGGCTTGTTACATTTGCCTTGGAGCATATGACTTCAGGATAATTAGGACATGTGACCTATCCGTGACTTTCCGCTTTTTTCATCTATCTAAATAACATGTCATGTAGGCCTAGTGTCTCTGCTATCTATCTATCTATATAACATGTCATGTAGGCCTAGTGACTCTGCTATCTATCTATATAACATGTCGTGTAGGCCTAGTGACTCTGCTACCTATCTATATAACATGTCATGTAGGCCTAGTGTCTCTGCTATCTGTCTATATAACATGTCATGTAGGCCCAGTCACTCTGCTATCTGTCTATAAAACATGCCATGTAGGCCTAGTGACTCTGCTATCTATCTATATAACATGTCATGTAGGCCTAGTGACTCTGCTATCTGTCTATATAACATGTCATGTAGGCCTAGTGACTCTGATATCTGTCTATATAACATGTCATGTAGGCCTAGTGACTCTGCTATCTATCTATCTATATAACGTGTCATGTAGGCCGAGTGACTCTGCTATCTATCTATATAACATGTTGTGTAGGCCTAGTGACTCTGCTATCTGTCTATAAAACATGTCATGTAGGCCTAGTGACTCTGCTATCTATCTATATAACATGTCATGTAGGCCTAGTTACTCTGCTATATATCTGTATAACACTTCATGTAGGCCTAGTGACTGCTATCTATCTATATAACATGTCGTGTAGGCCTAGTGTCTCTGCTATCTGTCTATATAACATGTCGTGTAGGCCTAGTTACTCTGCTATCTATCTATATATCATGTCATGTAGGCCTAGTGACTCTGCTATCTATCTAAATAACATGTCATGTAGGCCTAGTGACTGCTATCTATCTATATAACATGTCATGTAGGCCTAGTGACTCTGCTATATACCTATATAACATGTCGTGTAGGCCTAGTGACTCTGCTATCTATCTATATAACATGTCATTTAGTGACTCTGCTATTAGAACAATGAAATCCAACCTTGTTCATGTCAGAGGCCATGTTTCTGATATTTTTAAGGTTTTACTTCTAGAACAAACATTTCAATCGGCTCAGCACAAACCACAGTTGTGACTTGTATTCAAACTATGCATTTATTTCAGGTATGGTACCCCTATGGCTGTTCACTTTAGGCAAGCATGCTTTCGTCGATGATACTTTCACGCTCAACATTCCTTACCAGAACGCCATGTACTCCCTGGCGTCCATCATTGTTGCCGTAGCCATCGGTCTTCTCATCAAGTACAAGAAACCCACATGGGCAGCCAAACTGACCCGTTGCATGAAGCCCACGTTTTTAATACTACTTCTTGTTGTATTTACATTCGGTGTGTGGGCCAATCTCTACATATTCACAATATTCCATAACCACCCTCTTAATCTTGTGGCTGGATGTCTTCTACCTTGGTGTGGCTTTTTGTTTGGTGGACTAATAGCTCTAATATGCCGCCAAGACTTCACACGTGTCAAAACTATAGCCATCGAAACGGGTATACAAAACTCTGGCATTCCAATTTTACTCCTGAAGGTGTCTCTACCGCAGCCAGATGCCGATATTGCTATAGCACCGCCGGTGGCTGCGTCATGCTTTACACCGATACCATTGCTAATCGCCATTGCAATCCACGTGTTTTACAAGCGATACAAGGTGAAGAAACTGTTAAGAGAAAAACAAATACCTTTTGATGATGTACATGTGGGAAATGGCGATGGAATGAGCGAGGAGTGTGGGAATGGAGTTGTAACCCACAATGCTGTTGATGAGACGGAGAAAGATAACAATGGCGTTTTAAAGTCAAGTAATCATTGTGTTACTTCTGTTTGATTTCTAAATGTGTTCAGCTCACTTGCATCAAGTTGATTGTTTGTTAGATAGTTTTGTTTGATTTAGTTATTACCCTCTTTAGTGGTGTGCATCAAAAAATGTCTCATACATTGTTGTCTTCCTAGAAATATCAATATTGAGCATCATCTTGTACTTCAGAATGTGACAGGCATGTATCATCTACTGTTGGACATTGTGACAGGCATGTATCATCTACTGTTGGACTTTGTGTTGAGTTATTCAGTCATAAGCTGGGTAATCCTGACTTGGTCTCAAAACATTAAATTTGATCCAATTAGGGCGTGGGAAACTGTAAGCAGTACGACTGTCCTCCATCTTGATGCATTTACATTCATTGCTAAAAAGCAGAAAGATAGTAGTTGAGGTACTTACAGTGCACATGGTTGGCTTATGGAGAATTAATAAAGAAATAAGCCTGCAAGACATAAAAGTTGTGATGAACCTCGAGATCAGCTGGAGATATACTCCTAGTGTCTGAAGTATTTTCTTTCCTGGTGTTTGGTGTGAAGTAGGCTAACAATCAAATATATGTAATACATATGTGGGCGACAGGACTTAAGGACATATGATCTAGCTGACAATGTATGTAATATATATATATATGTATATGTATATATATAATAGATATATGAGTGATAGTCCATGTGACTTGGGGACACATTGTGTTGCTGACAATACTTGTGTATTCTTATTTTCATTCACCAGACCACAAGTGGTCACCAACAAAATTTAACGCCATTTTAAAATCTCACACCATCAAACTTAAAGTACAATCCAACATTGAGTAGCAGCCACAGTGCCTATACTTAATTGTTTGAAACATGCTTGATTTGAGTAAAGCTCATGTGAATTTTGTGAATTGTTTAGAAATTTTTGAATGGGTTCAAAGATTTGAAACTATGGACATACCACTGAATGAAACATTCGATTTTTCCAACAGAACCTAATGTGATTGTGTAGCTCAATGCAGGTAGTAGTATCTGTGAAATATCATCAGAACCTATGGGGAAAGAATCGGTTATACTACGTATAGGGCAGGCCTCCCTTGTTTGCTTTGCACTTGTGGTACTTGGCAATGGTAACTGGGGGAGTGGCCTAACTGGGGGAATGGCCAAATTGCCTTTGTTGGAACTATCCATTTATGTTCACTTAAAGATGTTTCAGGCTTGCTTCTTGCAAAACAGGACTGATATAACTCACTGGTTATGTTTGTAGTTGGATTTGCATAAAATTTGTCTGTGAGTTTTATTTGAAGTTGGCTTTACAGCTTGCACTTAAGAATAGAAATTTCTTCTTATTTAAAGTTCTGCTTTGCTCAAGTCAGTTTACATTTTATTTTTTTGCGTTTAATTTCAGTTCTTATGTTTTATTCATATCCATTACCTTGTATATAAAGGGGCTGTTAGCCCACCTCCTGTCATAAACACCAACTTTTGATTTATACCATTTTCCAATCCTCAAAAAATTGGAGGTAATATCAGTTCTTGAGTTGGTTATTGCTTGATACTTGGCTCTACTGACAAGTTGTCTTGTCATGACCTGTCTTTAAGTGTCATTTTGTGACTAGTATAATCTCAACTTGTAGAGTAGAAACAGACTCATGACTGTCAATTCTTTGCAACTAAATATCACTTCTCAAATTAAGACCAATTTTATAGAGGCAAATGGTCTAAACAAAAATTTGTTTCTTGGCCCGAACATGGCTGTATGGCGGGAACATGGCTTTATGAGTTTACATTTTCATTAGTCAAGTCCTCCATGTAATTAACTTCATTTTAACATAAATGGAAGAGTGTACTATATTTGTTGATGTATATATTGAAGCTTAATATATTTCCAAAATGTTCTGATTCAAGAACTTCATTGTCTCAGGAAGTCCTGACACTCAAAGGGCTTTGGACATAGATGGTTGTATTCCAGGTGTCATTTTGACTAATTCTTTGAAGGATTGGCTGAAAAAAAAAGTGTTGAATGGGCTCCTCTTATTGAGTACATTATCTACCAGGCTTCAAAGAGTTGTTGTTAAAGTCTTTGCTCTTGTGGTAGTTCAGGCCATTTCATCTTTCTCGCTACTCAGTTTTTCAAATGTGTTGTAGGACAGTTGTTAACAGGTAATGATCAGATTATGTCACAGAAAATGATGATGTGTAAACGAGGTGACAAAGAACAACACTTGTCGTTCGAGCACACTACAAGTGAATGCATGGCTTCAGTGTAACCTGGATCTGTTGTACAAAAATAAATGATTCATTGTTACCCTCTGAATGCATCATAAATTAACAACTCGAGACACCTGCCATCTAAGTACGCTGAAGTTAAAAGTTATTCATGAAATTACTCACATGTAGTGATGTCACCAACCTGTCCCATGATTCATTTGAGAAACAACGGCAGTACAGTATATGAAATCCTCAGTCCTAATTACTCTGCTTCACCCGGGCTGAAGGAACTTGGGTGACCGTCCGGTCATTCACGATAATGGCCTGAGTTGGCAATGCCGGTTCTTGTACAAAGTAGCGTTGCCTTATGGAAAACTTTCCAAATTTCTGGCTGTGACGTAGTTTAAATATGGAATTTGAAATTGAAATATTGATGTGTTATGAGATTAGAAAACTAACTTGGTGTATGCATTGTTGGATCTGCAGTAGTGTGTGCTAGTTGGAATGCTGTATACTAAATGGTGGTCATGTTCTATATGTCTGTTATTCAAGATAAATCAAAAGTATTTTCTTACTGAATTATAGAAAAGTAAATACTATTGTTAAAATTATTACATAGTTTACGTGTAATAGATATCCTTATCATTGTCAAACTTACAACTGAGTGCTGGACATGTTCAATAAAGTTGTGCGGCATTTTGCAATCCTAACACATTCTCTTCTCCACAAACCCCTAACGTACTTCTGAGCGACCTTGACATAGCACGACTACGTCTGCGGATTTGCAGCGACGCCATATTGAAATTAGGTTAAAATGGTGCATTGTGGGTGCTGTGGTCAGGATTCTGAAAGCGGCCATAGTAACAAGCATAATACGCGGTATGAGCGCGAAGAAAACTTACTGCGGATACACTTGTTGTGTTCCTGNGATTAAATTTAATTTGATATTTTCTCTACTTTTTTAATCGAAAAAATCTGCGTGGAGTTGTTTCCGTGACATTATCTGAATAAAGTTTTCGACTGAGTTATCTGAACTCCACAAGGTGATTTAATAAATGTATATAAAAACGATTTTTATTTCAATTTGTATGTGGTTACTGATAAATTTATTGAGTTGGCTTTTAAACTGAAATTATCGGCAAGAAAAGTGATTTCCTGAGATCAACCTTAGCGCGGATTCAAACCTGTAGTTAAACGTGCTGGCGGAACTGTACCCCACTCGATAAACAGTAGAATATTATTAACGTTTTTAACTGGTAAAATCTCGGGCCTTGATTTATTGAATGTTTGGCAGACAACAGCGAGAATTGGCGGTTACTTGTAATAAAATCCCCAAAAAGGAGAATGGATTTTGTTGTTTTATTGGTCTGGGGCCTTTTTCTCGAAATCCATGCAGGCTAAGGGCGTGTATGTCTATTGCGTCTGAGTTGTGTACAAACTTTCTGACTTTCAGCATTGGCCACGGCTGGGTTGCATAAACAGTGCTGTAGTGGCGCGTAGGAGCACTTAGGCGCAGCCAACCACCTTTTGGCATTTGAACGTAGCGCCTACGCACCGTAAGTTACGTTCAGTGTTCAAGATGATATGGTGGGCTTTGGGCGCCTACTTACCTCTAATTTTACCACTACAGCAGTGTGCTTAAAGCTTCAAACTTATCCAGCAGATAATTTTGATTGTTGCATGACGTCAGGTGCATTGTTCAACAATAACAACGTGACGCATGTTAATGCGACGTCGTTGTTGCTATGCAGCCTTTAACTTTTATGCAACTGGGCCCTGATGTCGTGAAACATGCTACGTCATCAGGAGAAACATGCTACGTCATCAGTAAACTGGTTTTTATCCAAAAGACAATGAACCCACCGAGAAATAGTCCTCTGCCCAAACCAAATAAGTTCTTAAAGGTTACTCCATCCAACAATAACTCCCAAAAATGCGCTTTTCCGCCAAAAAATGACAATGTTTCTGTAAATGGCACAGAGAGGGGTTTGTAATTTCTGTGAACTGAAGTGCACAAACTTCTTGCCGCCTTGTATATATCACGAAATATGAATTTCAATTCATTATTATATTTATTAATTATTCTTATTTGTATTGGAATCTCTGGTGCGTAATTCCAGTACATTCAACTCTCAGCCATCAGACTGTTTTTCAGTTATGAAGCAATTATCAGTTGTCAATATGCATACCGAACAGCTGTATTAGTTTCGTGTATATGTTTACAAAAACCGGTTCCACTGCAAAGCAAATAAGTCAATTTTTAAGTTATTGCTGCCGGGTGGAAATGTAAAACCACCATAGGAAACTGGGTGTGTGGTAAATATGACTCTAAAGTCATGAGATAACCTGACAGTGATAGAATTATTATAGTTGTATAATAATCATGTATTATCTTTATCATATTCGTGAACACGTAGTCAGAGTGAAAATGATATGTTTTGAACACCAAGAATTGTACAGATATACAATTTTAAGCCTCAAAAATTGTTTAGCAGAGCTGTAAGTAGGAAGGCATTCAAATTTTGTAAGAAATAACGAGAAGGTGAGATAACTGAAAGTTTTAAAGACACATAATTGCCCATGTCCTACTAACAAGATTGTTTCGTTGGATTGTTTATCAGCGGTTTTGCAACATCCGTTTTTCTGTAGCACAAGTTCACCTCTTCTAATGTAAATTGTGTGTGTCTACTTGCTTTGAGCGATTGCAGAAGTACTATGATTTCGTCATTTCAACTGAGTGACAATTTTAAGGTAATCTAAACATCGAATGTAAATTAGAGACTAAAATTTTGTATGTTGAATCTCTGAAAAATTTCACTGGATGAAACTTCACCTTAAATATGCTGTGTATGTTTGTCTTTGGGTTGAAGGCTAGTCCAATTCACTGCACCCCGTTCAAGGGATTGTTAAAATAGCAAATACGCGAGTAATTATCGAACGTACTTCATTAAACATCTTGAAATATGTTCACACAAGCAGAACGTAGAGAGGGGCGTGTTAGAAGAGTCCACGGTAAACAGTTAATACAATTGCATCATAGTCATGCAAGTTGGCAATGCATGTTTTCTTAACGGGTTAAAGGCAACACTTAAAAAACCCCGAACGGTGTACATTTCTTGCTCAAACATCGGCGAATACGTTTACTCATCTGAGCGGTTATGCCTTCTTTCACTGGCTTGATTGCTTTTGTGAATTAGCAAACAGATGAAGGTCTACTGTAATTTATATTCACAATCACACGTTCTTGAACTTTGTGTTTGTACCTGAGTACACTTTAGAGGTTGTCAAATTAATAAATCCTTCTTTAATAGAATACTTCACCAGATTTATCTTCTGAAATAATCGATTTTTATTCAATCTCTCTAAAGTAACGAACACCTGAGCTTTATATTTTTGTGAACACATGTTAAAAACTGACAATAAGGCAATACAACGGCATTCGTGAGAGTTTGGATCAGACATGATAATAGATGATCCCACGAAACTTGTGGCTGCAATGTGTATTGTCGACATGGTATAATCCATCTATAATACACTACAGATCTTCTTTGCGCCCATTTCGGCACCGCATTTGTTCCAGGTACTTCACCTCGCTTTTATTTAGATTCGAGTTGATCTTTTTTCTCTTGCGGTCCGTTTTTTCGCACAACTTTACTCGACTTGATGTTAATTAATTTCAACACGTGTATTCATTACACGTTCACGTTACCAACATTCAGTTGTTCCTTTCATCAGCCTCTTTACCTTTCTATGATCATCAGTGATTTTGACTGTCAGTGTTAAAAGGCAACCCTAAAACTGTAACCCTAGGTAACAAGGTATGTAAAACTTGTGAAATCAAATTCATGTGATGCTCTCATAAAAAGAATAGAATTTTATAGATAGGATAAATCTCCCTAAGTGCCAAAAATTTAACTGAATAGTGTGCATACAAAACATTATTAAGCATCGCTCATTTATATGTTTGCATCTCGCTGATGCACTTGTTTCGTGACCTTGGAGTGTTACGTTATCCTAAGATTTGTCTACTTAGTAAACAGAGTGTTTAATGCCGTGTTTACCGTCTCCGTGATTATTAAAAGAGGATTATCCTCATATTAAAGTTTCACGTTAACGGTACATCTATTGCTGACGCTGTCCTCCCAAAAGCGATGTCATTGATTAAATCTTTCAAAGTGGGTTACTGTTTCGTATATGTATTCCTATTTCAATGTTATTTTATTATGTACTGACATATGCACAGCTTAGATTCTCTACTCTAACAATATAACAGGTATTATATTTTTATCATAAATCACCTGAAAGAATATGTTACCACACATCTGCATATCAAGTAACAGGGCAAGCCACCTGGCTTTCATCCTCTGTATACTAAGAGAAACGAAAAATGATCTTTCCCTGTCAGTATCCTACGATGACCTTTCATACAATGGCTTCTTCGTCTAATTCGCAAATGTGTTGAATCGTGAAAATAATTTACTTTTGTTTGTGACGATACGAGATAAAACTTTTTTGCTATAAGGCTCGGGTCACGAAACTGGATTTTGTTGGATTTGTTCTTAACGTTCTTTCAAGTAAAACATGTTAGGTTTTTTGAGATATCGTTTCATCCTGTTTATTTTTTCTCGTGTATCCTTTTTCTTTTGTAATATATGTTGTCTTGGTAAATCCATGACTTTAGTAACATACGGGAACAGTGAGGGTGATTCTGTAGTCATTTCCTTGTAATCAGTGTTTCACTGACATCTACAATAATAAGCTTAATTATGAAAACTGAATCGTCTATTTGCAGTTTATCTTACCGAAAACTGCGGCGTGACCATGACAACACTTCTCACTGGGCGTTTGGAATCGTCCCGCTCTCTCATCAGCAAGCATAACACAGACTGCACATTCACGGTTAAAGTACCCAGTGGAAGGACTATCTTATTAGACTTCTTGAGATTCCACCTCGAGGTCAAGGTCGGTGATATATGTGTAGACTATCTAAATGTGCATGATGGAGAGTCGTTGTCGTCCCCTCGATTGAATGTGGCACCACTGTGTGACGAACAGATGCCATGGAAATATGTGACAACAGGTCCTGCAATAACATTTCATTACGTCACGGATTCAAGTGCGGCTTCCAACGGATTTGATATTATATTTTCATCTCGCCAGAAAGGTATTTATTGATACTTTGCGTTGCCGGATCAGTTAGATTCTTTTTGTAACCTGGCAGAGATAAAAGGAGTCCGACACGAGATTATCAGAGTAGCGCTACGTCGTGTTGAATACTAGCACTATCGGAGTGCAGTTCGTCTGCCAGGTTTTAATAACACACTTCTCATCTTTTCATCATTTTACGTCAAACTGGATATCTTCAAATATTTATAAAAATTTGCTAAACTAATATTGCTTTACGAGGAAAGCAAACAATCCTGGACCTGACTGTCAAAGTATGCATTGTCCTTGGTGTTGATTTAGGAAGATGATTTTGTATCTTGACAAAGATTGAAAACCCAACTGGTCGCAAGATTATTGTAGAATCTTTGTACCTCAGGTGCGCAATCTCCATGATATCTTGTTGACGACTTGACGGTTAAGTCCTCATCGACAGGTTTTCACGCTTCCCTAGAGAAACCATGGACCACTTTTATGAAAGGTCAGAGGAGGCGGTGTGGCCTGGTGCCATGGGTGCCTTCTTTGTTTACTCGAGGTCGTGGGTTCGAATCCCACTAGGTCACACTGCTAAACCTTTGAGTCAGGTTTCTAGCTCCTCAACTCGGTTTTAAGTATATATTAATAAAGCATAAAAATGGTTCCAGGTGATCAGTGCAATGGGCCCGCATGCGCGGCCTGCGCACGTCTGGTACAACGTGTATCAGACCGCCTGCAATTATTTTTACTTCAATGTTTAATTATCAAAGGTCGTAGTAGCTAAGGCAATAGCAAGCATGTGATAAATAGGCGATGTTATTTGAACGGAACATTGGAACTTTTCAGCTTGATATTGTATTCACATTTTTACGAACCGTTTTAATGTGTTCCGATTAAGGTAGGTGTATACACTGATCAAATCTCCAGGTTCCTAACTAAAATGAGTAAAAAGGGAGTTTTAACTAGTTAGACATGACTCTGAAAGTGACAAAAATCGAAAAAAAAATGTTTTTTTGTAGTTTGTTTTTTTAAAAAATCGTATTTNCCAGGTGATCAGTGCAATGGGCCCGCATGCGCGGCCTGCGCACGTCTGGTACAACGTGTATCAGACCGCCTGCAATTATTTTTACTTCAATGTTTAATTATCAAAGGTCGTAGTAGCTAAGGCAATAGCAAGCATGTGATAAATAGGCGATGTTATTTGAACGGAACATTGGAACTTTTCAGCTTGATATTGTATTCACATTTTTACGAACCGTTTTAATGTGTTCCGATTAAAGTCTAACGAAGGTCTGAGCCGCAACTGGGCAAATGTCGTTGATAGAACCGACCCCTGTCCCTGTAGAGGCTTGTCTCAAAAGGTGCAGAAAGGGTATGCGGCTCAGATTGGCGGCCATCATCAACGCCATATTGCAAATGAACGTCCTACGAAAGGGTTCTCTGTTTTGATTGGCAAGTTTAGTCCCACAAAATTTTTAATGCTTCATTTAGGCTTTTTAGGATAAAAGTTTTAGGGTTTTTTCAATGTTAATTTATTAAATAAACATTTTGCCTGAGATTCAATCTCTACAAAATGCTTATTATTTATTTAAAGAGAAAAACTCTAGGAAATGATAACGTTTCAAGGATTCTTCCTACAAATATACTAATTTCAACCGTGTTGATCATATAGGGGTAGTCTTGACTGTGTTTGCCCTTTGAAAGGGTGATCCTAATTTCCTTGGAGCATAAAAAGTATCGCTGGCAGACGTCTCGCTACTACATGTTTATGACGCAATCAGTCACAGTCGATGTCATTTATGTGAACAAGTGTGCCGTGTATTGTCCTAAACGTCATCTCCTCCCATTATCTATCCCTTAGGTCCTTGTACTGACGATCAGTTTTCGTGTAACAACAGTTACTGCGTGCCACAGGTTCAAAAATGCGACGAATACAGTCAGTGTGGAGACGACTCCGACGAGAGCTCTTGCATAGGTGAGCCGCGAAATTAAATTGCATTTGTTATCGTGAGCAATTAATTATTAAACAAAAATCCGTGGGAATACGTTCAGGAAATTTCAGCCCTCGTAGTGTGACAATGTACTTCAAATTTTCTGAAAACTTGATTTTGGACTGCAATTCTTTTGTTGACATTAAAAATTTGTTTTTAATTGTGTCGTCAATTGGTTATTTTTTCGTCTTTCTGCTGATTTGAACAATTAGTTGGGCTAGCTGCGGATCACATCACCGATGAGCCTGAACTAATCCAGTGCTGTGTCTGTCTGTCGTGTCAAAATATTCGCCAAAAGAATGTTTTTGATAACAACGGTACACGTGTTTCTTTTTTAGCCGAAAAGGCAAAGGAAGAAAAAACGATTGGTCTGGGCTTGATTATCGGTCTCGTCACAGCAGGTGTTGTCTTGGTGACTTTGTTGGTGTGCGTTGGTGTTATTATACACAGACAGCTCAAGTTGAAGCAATTTCTGGAAGCACACGAGATTGGACCAATGCCCTGGGAAATTGAGGTAGATTTTTTATGTCTTAAGCTCTTTTCATTGTAACTTAAATTTGTGGGACTACGTAATTGAGATTGATTTCACGTAGACCATGAACTGAAATTTTGGTATTATTGGCTGCTTCTACAGGCCAATTTAAGAAAGTCCATCCCATGTTTTTTTACGGTTTTGGGTGCAGTCTTGTCGAAACGTGTTATTACTTTTGTTAAAGTTCTGCACGTTCCAAGGTAGGTGTTCGTTAAGATGTATTACGTTTTTCTTTCAAAATATCGTAAGGACATTATCGTGGTGTTCGTTTTTCAAAGTGTAATTTACCAGAGGGTGAAAACCAACTCTTACCACGGACCTCTCGTCACACACCGCAAAAACTTTTACCACGGAACCTGAACTCTAACCACGCTCAGGCAATTGTAGGAAAATTGTGCGAGGTAGAAATGCCGGAGTGGGGTTGGAGTTGAGGTTCAGTGGCACTATTTTTGTGTGCGGCAAGAGTTTTTACAGTGTGTGGCTGGCCTGCAGGTCTGTGGCAAGAGTTGTTTTCCACTCCAGCCCTTGTTTACAAGTGCCTTATATTATCTAAACACATACAATCCCGTTTTCTTTATTTCACTTTCAGGCCGCCAAACGGAAAAAAGCTACAGTGCATTATCCAATCACAAAAGAATACTCAAAATATAACCAAGGTCGACATGTACGAATTGGCAGGTCTAATGCAGTCAATCCTTCATTCAGCGACACGTTAGGAAGTTCAAGCGAAACTGGGTATACGGAAACTACAACCGAAGGCGGATCCAATATAAATTCATAATTTATTAAAAAATAGTAAAATTGTATTTAAAGAAACGACTATTTTTATTTGCCCGTACTTTTCCCGTGAGTCTCCAGATAAATGACGTTGAAATATATTTAAAACGTATTGGAAATATATCCAAAAATAAAAGCAGAGATGTGTGAAATCTGGTATGTAAAATGCGTTTGAATGTTAACTTGTGTCATCAAAACCAGGCCATAATTAGTACAGTTCTCATTGATACAATGCTAATATCATGATTCTCGTTTATTTCTATTAAGTATTCTTGTTACCACCAGTGACTTCTCATCCAAAGTCTTCTACTGCGTTTGGTGTAACGGAAGACACAAACAGAATAATGGTGTTAACATTCTCGGCGATTTTGTTTTACTGCAACACAAAATAAAATGAAATGTACAATTAATCTCAAAAAATGAACAGCTACAATAATTGATCGTCCAGTGCTCTTCAACTTTACCGCAAAAAGGCATTTTTCTGACAACCTGTACGATCCGCCGTTTAGATTGCATGGCATGTGTTGTTTATTTCGACGTACAGTTATCCGGTCACTTTAAAGCTATTAGACACTGATTCACAACTTAAAAAGATACCACTTGAAGTAACTGTCAGTCTATGAAACCGTGCTCCTCAATTATCTCAGGAAAGGATTTCATTCGTGAAAAAGTATGTGATTGTATTTTTTCTAAAAGCTTCATTGTTCACGGATATCGTCTTACCTTCATTGTTCACGGATATCGTCGTACCTTCATTGTTCACGGATATCGTAGAACCTTCATTGTTCACGGATATCGTAGAACCTTCATTGGTCACGGATATCGTCGTACCTTCATTGTTCACGGATATCGTAGAACCTTCATTGTTCACGAATATCGTAGAACCTTAAACGAATGCGGTATTCTGCACAAAATTTACGAATTCCATTTCTTTATTTTATTTGTTAGAAATGTGTCTGACATTTTCCAACAAAACGTTTTGCCGTGCGAACTCGGCTACATAGACTTTGAGATATGTTTTCGTGCGACGTGATAACATTTTGAGATTATTTATAATATGAAGTCACGCATTGAACAGTTGCTATTTCAGTTTTTTTTTGAAAAACACACTTAAAGAAAATTTGATCAGTGGTAACAAACTAGAGGATGTTTTCTTCAAGAAATGGATAATTAATGACAGCTTCACGTGTCGTTCCACAGTCATGAAGTGAAAAAGTTGAAGTCTGTCCCAATCCGTTGCAACCTAGTTTTTTTGTGAAATGATGATTTATTATATTTATCCAAATTAGATCCTAATATAGTACAGAATTCTCTATAATCATCCTTTAGGTCCAGCCAATGAAAATAATATAGACCACAATTCTCTACAGTCATCCTTTAGGCTCAACCAATGAAAATATTCTTCAGAAATCATGATGAAAAGACAGAAACTGCCGGGTGCTCTAGAATAAAGGTTGAGTGGAGGGAAGACGACAATGAGTCTGTTAACCTGCATTTCGCCATTCGAATTTAACATTTAATCGGGTATGTCAAATTATGTCCCATACATTAATAGGGTTCTATTTCTGAACATCGAAACCATCCGATAAAGACTAAAGAAAACTATTTAGAACTTATGGGGGTTGGCCTAACATTGCGAATTCGAAAATAGCGCATGTACTGCCTGTGACTTGAGTTGGTAACGGAAATCGGAAGCGGTTCTTACCAAAGTAACAAATGTAAGGCTGATTTTACTTACCAAAGTAACAAATGTAAGGCTGATTTTACTTACCAAAGCAACAAATGGAAGGCTGATCTTATTTACCAAAGTAACAAATGTACGGCTGAGATCTTACTTACCAAAGTAAAAAATGTAAGGCTGATTTTACTTACCAAAGCAACAAATGTAAGGCTGATCTTACTTACCAAAGTAACAAATGTAAGGCTGATTTTAGAGAGTAAAGGCCTAGTTCAATTTTCAACAGGAAGCGTATGCAACTTACACACTTATCGTTCGGTCTCTATGAATAACAAATTTGCCGTCATGACAACAAAGCTCATGGTCACAGACCTTGGACTAATTACTGTTCTCCGTGTAAATGCTCAGGTTGGTCTTCAGTGACATATTCTCGCAATGCATATTTCAGTTCAGAAATCGTCGTCATTAATTAATTATTCATACATTCGTGACCTCATCAAGGAGTATGAGGAATTTATACTTTTGATCTTCATAGATAAAAATGTTGGCCTCTTCGTGTTCGTTTTTCTATTTTGCATCTTCAACACCTATTCACTTTATGCCTTCTTTCAGCCAAAACTGAACTAGCTGAGCCGGATTTCACGTTATTCTCGGTTCAGCTAGAGGTCTCGTAGTTTGAGAATTACGTTTCAACACCACCAACGTTGGAATGTAATTTGGTGCATTCGAAGACATTAATTTATGAATTCATCCGTTGAAAATTACTATTTTACTTTGCACTCACGTGCCATCCTATCAATCCCAGCAGAGTCGTGTCCTGATACTTCAACCTACGTGACCGACATTTGCTGGATTACACTGAGAGAGAGAGAAAGAGAAAGAGAGAGAGAGAGAGAGAGAGAGAGAGAGAGAGA